>MNPL01005192.1:19012-50823 GCA_002081605.1 Tropilaelaps mercedesae
CTTGCGTCGTAGGACGCAGCTGCGCTATGGCATCATCTTGTGTTCTAATAATTTCAGCGACCGTCACTGGACAATCACTAAACCAGGTTGTCACTCGGCGAAATCGGGTTCGTCTTCTCGTTCGAACCAAAATCCGTAAGTCGTATCTTAGTGCCGAGACTGCTTTTGCTTCCGATGACGTGGAGAGAGCTTGCAATCAATAAGCCGAACTCGAGAGGAGTAAGGCTGGTTCTAATCCGTCGATGTTGACGCTCATCAAGGAAGAAGATTTGCGAGCGTAATGAAGCGTTGGCATTTCTAGATTATCATTCCGCACACAACCTTACCTTAGCAGCTAACCATAGCTCAGGAACTCGATGATTTAGTCAGCGTGTACTACGAGGATGACGTTTTTCTGTGCTTTTTAGATAATGCGCTAAAAGGAGTGTATGAGTACTTTGATCGCTATGGGCTACATGATCCGTCAAGTGCAGCAGCATCGAGTAGTATTTGGCCACGTATGTTGACAAAAATGCGACAGATATTACACCGAAATTAAATTACCAGTAATAAAATAGATTATCGAAAATGAATCTCAATGTGTCCGCATCCAGAACAAAAAAAAGTTACTTTTTTGGGCTCAAGTGCATGAACAAATTATTGTACGCGCTGTCATCCAGAAAGAAGGAATTTCAAACCTCAATGAATTCTCAATGAACTTCGGGACCATGTAGTTTACTCGATTATTGACCGAAGTATTAGATTATCAACTAGATTATCAACTAATATTATCAACTATTATTATCAACTAGAGTGATTTTACGCCATTTTACTCTTTTGCCGACATGTCCAGTTAAAAATCCCTTAGCAAGTTGACCAATTCTTAATCAGCGTCCCGTATTTCCATGACATTTATAACTTAAAACAGTGTAATTTCCTCAAATCGACAGAACTACCAATAGTTCATATGATGCCCCTAAAGAACCCCGCGTCCTTTCGAAAAACTGCCACATTTTTCGCAAAGAGACGAGTACGATTATGGTCAGGGTTTTCCATTGGGACTATGTGTTTGTATACTTATTCCTGTTGGTATCGCAGTCGAATTGCCTAAATGCGTGGGAAACTTTATCGATACCACCCCTACCACTTCATGCTCAGCTATCTGACGGCAGATACGCACCTCTTACCACTTGAGCAACGAGCTCTGCGTATACGCGCCACCGCTGTCACCTTGTCGTCGGAAAGCAGTAAACTGGAAAATTGCCAGAATTACCTACAACGAGGTTTGGAAATAACCAGAACCAAATGTATCCCTTTTCTAATACCTTTTTTATACTCAGAAAATTCACTCCTGATCTCGAAGCTCAATACGATTTTGTGAACAAGTGCAAACTGCTTTGTCCGAAAATCACAATTAATAAAACATATAAAAATTAAAGCATGTATAGCGAAATCGGTAGGGCTGGATATCGCCCAAGGTTACCGAAGGGGCATCTAGCTCAAATGTTGCTTGCGTGCTTGATTGGCGCCTCTTTTCATTGAAGCTCTAAAACGACGTTAAAATTTAAATGATTACTCCACAAAACAAACTGCTGAAAAAATAACATAAAATGACACACACAATACTGAGGATAACGCGATAATAGCTTGTTTTTCCGCGGATGAAGTCGGCACGCATCGCATGTGAAGATCTTTGAGCTGTAAACATGAGCTCTGATTAATCGTCTTTGTGAAAATACATGTTTCTTGCTTTTATCAGATAAAACAATAATAAGTGACCTGGATATCGTAAATGTTTTGCAAACGTGCATAAAAATATATCTTTTAATTGAAGTATGTTGTACCAATGAGAGGCTAGAATGTCCAAGGATCACGAAGCTTTAGATAATTTATAAAGCCGTAATGATCCAAATTGGCGAAGTTTGTCAGGCTTTGAAGATTCAGGACCCACCTTACAGTTCAACATATTAAAATTAGTTTTATTATTTTCCGAAAAGAACACTTGAGATAGTGAGCCACCACTCAGTTATTTATTTACATTTAGAATATAATTTCAAAAAATTCAACTTGTAAGCCAAACAAGTGTTGCCTTCATACTATCGAAAAATAGAGTAGCTTGAGCAAAATACTTAAACCGCTTTTTAATCATAATTAGGCCAGTTCACGACAAAAGCACAAACGGAAAACAATATCACAAATTGTACGTGCAGATTTGACTGCCCGTGTGATATGAACGTTAAAGTCAAGGCTAGGAATGACTATGGTCCCTAGTTCTCTACAAGAACTTGAGAAAGAATTCCATGGCGAAACTTGTATGCAGATTGATTGAGGTCAGAACTCAAAACTACAGCTTTAAGGACAGAATGGAGCATATAATCTGCTTCAAAACACGAAGATACGTTATAGTTGTTGTGATCCCCGTAATCTCTCCATGCCATTTGCGATAATTCTAAAACATCTGCGTCCGAATTGCCTGAATGTTGAACCCTGCCAAGGGGCTCTCTTTATGGAACCGGAAGAAGCCACCCTCCGTTTCTGTTTGTGGCTTGACACCGCAGAGGCAATTTTACAATTTCTCGTGCTCTTTGTTCTACACGTACGTCTTCTTGCTTCTTTGTGTCGGCCGCGCCCCGTCTCGACTTGGCGTGCGAAAAAAACCTTTAGGGCCGGACAGGGAAAAGGGCGCTTCTTGTCACCTTCGCGCTGTCCAGGTGTCACCCACAGGCGCCAAACGCCGCCGCGTAAAAACTACGACGTACTAGAATCCACCCCATTCTTTGGCTCCCCTTTTAAGCCCTCTTATTCTTCCATGGGGATCTTCCAGCCCCGTGACCCCTCGTCGGCTCCTATCTCTTTCGCATTTAGCGCGTCGACGGCAACCGTCGTACGTGTCTTCTCCAGTTTGAAGGATGGGAGGTTCACTGCGTGACTTTGACTGTGTGAAATGTTCTGCGATAATATAGAGATTGTCTGGAACGAAAAAGAGAGGAAGAGAACTAGGGGAGACTGCGGGATCAAGTTACTTTTTAGTCGGTGCCTGTATTAGGAAAGGCTGTAAGTGTTACATTTTTTGCTAATGGAGATTTCGGCTTCACAGGGGTGAAATAAAACGTAAACGAAGGTGACTTAGTTCAGACGAGCAAACGTCCTCTAAGATATCGGCTTCAAATTTCCTCTCTGCAGCTTCATGCAAAGTACTTGAGGGGAGAAGGCCACTGAATTACGCAAACTATATTGACTAGAGGAATTCGTTCAGTGTCTATAAATGAGTATTTCATGTGTCAAACAAATCCCACTTTTGACATATCTTTATTGCGTTGTCCGACAACTAGAGAATTCTCAAATTTCCTTCGGAACATCTATTTCTGTAGAAAATCGCCATGAAAGGTGAGACATAGTGACACGATGTCAGCGCAAGACCGAAGAAAACTCGGGTTTGATGGGGAAACCAACTTCAGGATCAGGCAGAATTCTTACCTGAAGAAGGCAATCTGCGTGTCGTAAGGCGACCGGAGTGAAATACATTGTAAAAAACTTCAGATTAACAAACCGGTCGACAAGAATCTCTAGTTGAGTACAATTGTGCCAGTTATCGAATTTTTTTGCAAACAAAAGTGCAACGATTACCGGATGGTTCGTCACATATACCGCTATATATCCGCTTGATACGTGCTAGTCCTTCTCTAGTTTTACAGTGGTTTATGTATCTCCTTCCGAAAGAATTATATGTTGCTTCCTATAGAAGATACTTTAACGCGCCAGTCTCACCAGCGCGATTGTAACATTTGCAGGTGCGTCAACCTGAGCCTAATGAAAGCTGTTTTTTTCGCCAAAAACTGGTAGACCCGAGTGATGACTTAAAGCCGACCGTGATGTATGTCTATGTAAGCTGATTTAGCTAACCAGAATAACTTCTTTTTCATTAAAGACAAAATTATTTTTAATGACACTTGTGATTTGTTTACAGAAGCAACAACTCGATAGTTCGAGTCGGCTCGGTAAGCATTATATGACGCAATCGAATTCTAGATAGCTCAAGTTCTAAGCTAAAGGTAACGTTCAATTAAAGTGCTCATTGTGTTCCTATAGTACAATAGCTTTTTCTTATTATGTTGTTCCTAATATCCACTATGTTACACGTGTATTCCTCCAATAAACGCAGGTTGTCTGTCTAGAAATCATCGTTTCCTCATGTATCCTTTTGTTTTTTTTTGTTTGTTTGTTTGTCATGTATCCTTACCCAGGTAGGGTCGAAACATCTAACGCAAACGACATCCAGAAAACCCGCTATTCGTCCGGGTTGTTTTTGCACGTCCCCAGGATGTTGCTCGGCCACTTAAGGAAACTCCTTCAGGTCTAGAAAGTTCTTGGTGGATGTCTTTCCATGTGTTGCTTGCCAGCGGGAGAACCATCTTGTCGTGGCAGCTGTTACCAGTTCATCGCAAATGTCCATAGTGCCACATAGAGCCCCGCAGTTCCTCCTTAATGAGCATAAAGATTATTATTCACGAATGTAAGTTAATTTGGAAGATTTCTAACAAGCCAACTCCCATTTGATCAACGCCAGTTGAATTAACGAACGTTGAAGCCATCTGCGGTATTGTTTTCCCGCTGTTCAATTCAGCTCAACCATTTATAAGGGCAAATACCGAAGTCCTGATTAGACAAAACCTTTGATCAAGCGTCTAGGCAAAATGCTCACGTCGAAGCGGTGAATTATCTCACACAGACATATTGGACCGGGCAAGTCAAAGCTGATCAGTGATCAAAGCATCAAGTTCGTAGAACCCTAACTTCGTGGCGACAGAGAAATAGGGCACATATGCACATGCAAAAGCTTTTAATGGTACTGGCTCGAGAGTCATTCACCCGAGACGTTGCATGCTCGTAAACATGCAAGCAGCAATATTATCTAACCTGTTACCCATAAACCTGGAGGCTTTTAGTTTTCTACAGTAAATTACCGCCGACTTTCCCGATGTATTAATTGCGCGACCGGCAGTGTAAGACGGATTTCTTTGTGGAGCAACAAATCCAAACGCATATCGGCGCCAAAAGTATTATCGTAGATGTCGAAGGCAGCATCTTGTATATTAGCGCAATCGCCAACGAGTAACCACTGTAACAAGCCCGCACCAGCTAACACCTTGCAGTTGCTTGTAATTAGCGCTGAAACCCTAAAACTGGAAGCTGAAAACTACAGTAACTAGGGGTTGAGGCATCTGAATACAGAAGAGACCATGATAATGCAAAGGGCCTGTGGCTTGGGAATCAGCCCTCTTTTTCAACTCAAATTTATTGGCGAAAGGTCAATAAAGATAGAGTACTAGGGAATTTACTGTAAGACATTGTGCTTGAAAGCGATGTGTCCTATCTAGTTGATAACTTATTCAAAGAACAAAAATCATTCTTAAACTCATGAAAGCCTGGTGAAGACACAGAACATTAGATTATTAACAGGCATGCTTATAGAAGACAGTACCATTTAGAAAATTCGAGAATAACAGAATATATGGGCGCTGGAAGCCTGTCGTTGTTCTGGTTACACGAATCAAATTCTACCGCATTAATCATCAGCTAAGATCTTTTCAGCGTATGCATTACGCCAGAAATGTCTATCACGAGATTGTTTCCCTTTAGTTCTGGCATTCACTTGGCCAACATTCATTGCGTAGCAGCTCCGACGTTTAATAAGATGTGAACGACAAGTCGGAGCGTCATGAGGCATGTTTTCTTGGAGGGGTTCATTTCCTCGCGGCTTCCGTCGGCGAGGAGCCTACAAATAGGTCCGAGTGCTGCAATACAACTATAATGCACATGAATTGTTGCTTGTTTTCTTTAACTCTTGTTCTACCTTGGGATATGCAACTTAGAGGAGCGGTGTAAGTAGAGCCGTAGCGACCCCAATAACGTGGCACTCCGGTTAGTTAGGAAGTTCTGTCGTATATCGTGGATCTGCCGAGTCGTCGGCCTTGCAGATAACATATTATGGACAGGGACGTACATGCTTGTCTATTAAATCCTCACAAATAAATAGAGAAGTTGCACTGTGTCGAATGGAATGAGAAGCCTATTCCACGCTTCTCCCGACGAAGACTTACGGAAAGCACTTCGATTTAGGCAGATTGTCCAATGTCATCAGCATGCGTTTAATCATTGAGGTGTGGACCGAAGGCCGAGTGATATGTCGTTATATTATGCATAACAGTGAAATTGCGGGCCAATGAGTGGACTAGACCGAACCACGCAGTGACGTACAAAAGCGTATGCAAAATGAGCATAATCCGTTTTAGACACATGTTTCTCTGCAGATTTGCCTATTCCTTTTATGCATTCCATCGATGTCTCATCATTTCACCGTATCGAAACACCCGTTCTATTTAGCGATGAAAGTTTTAAATTAAGGCTTCAGACTATGACGAATGCTTTAATGCCGCGCCTGATTTAATTACCCGCCGTTGCATAAATGCGCGCTACTAACTCACGATCGACGGATAACCCTAACGTCTTCTATGAGATCTGCGGATATCGATTGGAGGATAACCCTGTGAGTGTTTATTTACCGTTTATTGTCGAGAATGATACTTAAGAAAAAGGCCTTTGCAGAAAGCGCTTTGCAAATATAAAACTTGATGTTCGAAGCTTAGCTTTCCTACGAATAGTGCATCATTTGAACAGAACTTGAAGTCTCTTGTGAGAAGTAGCTGAAAGATTTATTCCGAGCTACTGAAAGTGAATTTCTGAAAGCCATTGCGGCCACCAAATGGTGACAGTGTTTGGCCTATGTCAAATTCGATCCTCGTCACAACCATTATTTGTGACGGTGCAGATTCACCATGGGACTCTGTGCCTATTTAAAAATTGACACAGCTGACGTCTTGAAATGTTTCATTTCCATAGAAAAATCATGTTTCGACCCCTCACCGTCCCCACCGTTCCACCATTTTCCGTTTTCGTTCGCTTGTGTTTTCATGCCTACGACGAAATCTGGTCGGTTACATGACGTGTGTTCTGTCGCCGGTGCAATGTCATTTGTCTTGTCGCCCCTCGGGCGCTCGACGACTGACGTTTGTGGTCACGCCAAGACCCAACGTCCCACGACGGCGCAGGGCGCTGGAGTTGCAACAACGCGCACCAAGCACGAGATATATCGGCCCCGCCAATCGAAAAGCGATAATGCCGGAAGCAAAGGAAGAATGAAGAACAGCCTGGACGACTGCCTGTACCCGATGCGTACACGGCGACCGAGGCTGGGCTTTTCCAGTTTCTCGCGCGAATACAAGCAGGCATGCTACTAGAGTATATGGGCTAGGGTTGACTAGAACGAAGTAAAGAAAGGCGGACGACGGGAGGCATCTTACCACGCATGGACCGATGCAACGGCCTGTGCCAGATGGCGTTCGAGAGAAGAGCCGCTACTGACAACAAGGGAGGATTGCGGCACAACGCCTCACCAAGGTACCAAGGTCGATTCACAGATAGGCGAGGTTTGTTCTGAGGAACAAGTAATGCCGATAGAAGGAGAGAGCTAACAATGTTTCATATCGCTGGCTAAGGCTGCGCTACCGGATCATATAAAAAGCCAAGTATAGAAGAATTGAGGCTGAAGTTGTCATGATGCAGGGATTATCGGCGAATCGAAAAATAGTCAGTTCAGAAAATACATGGTGCATATAAGCGGTTCGTTGAAACAATGACCTAGTTATCTGTTCAACGAAATATATGTATGTGAAAGCAACGCTTTGCGGTAACTGCTTTACATTACTTAGATGTCACTGAGTGCTTCAACGCTGCGTTAGTACTGTGGTAATGTTAGAGTCGAATGGACTCACTTGAATTAGTTCAAGAAAAAGCACAGACCATGTCAGCATGTGAAGGCCCCACTAATATATGAGTGGCTGAAATGGCGCGCATGTCCGCTTGAGTGGTACCTATCCGTAAGGTTACTCGAGGGCCACTCACTACACTGTACTGTGTCCATATTTATATTTCTTTACCGTGACTCTTCTTCTGCTCCTCTCTCTTGCCCCTCTGTCTCTCCTTTTTCTTTTTCCCTATTTCCCTCTCTCTCTCTCTTGAAAACGCTTTGCACCGCTAACGTCATGCATCATGGCGTAAGACGAATAGCTCCTTGTGTGACCTTATCTCTGTCTCGACGTCTGTGGCTCCCGGACGTTGATGACCTCCACTCATCATTTTATGCGCTTCCCTTCGCCAGTGCGAGGACCCAGCTCTATCACTAACCGCCGCACGAGTGGAAGAAGCCGTCATCAGCAAAAGCAACAACATCGGAGACAACGAACGGGGCCAGACCACCCAATTCGTTGCATGGAGTAGCAGGAGGTCGTTTGTGGACGCGCCAGCAGCGTCTGTGTAATAAAAGATCGTCAACTGACGAAGTGCCTGGGCTTCTACTGACGCTTAAAGCATGACCATTAATCATTGTAAGTGTGAAGCAGAGAGGCGGCTAGGCTAATACGAGTATGTCTGTGATACAGAACACAATACGATACGGCAATGGTAAGAAAGACATAGAGCTGAAAGTCAATGGATATTTAATCTGAACAGAGACATTTGTTGGTAGTTGAATTAAATTCGAATGTTTCGTTACTATCAGCCTGAATGACATAAATTGACAACGCTTACAGACGTATTGTCATTGCTTAATGTAATTCGATACATCACCAACTTTAATCAAACGAAAAGGCGACTTCAGTAACATCAGAATTTAGGGTAGGACTTTAGAACACAGACATAGAATGATTTATTCGATTCACCGAGCGGCCTTCCAGAGTCCTAGTTCCAAAGCTCACAAGCAGTTCGCCAGGAGAAAGCATTATTAAAGCGTTGTGTTCTTGCAACTTTGCTGCGATGCTTTATCCGCTTCGTAGTGAATTCTCTTAGTGTTTACAAAATGGAATACGTCACGGGAGCAATTTCACTATACGTGTTGCAGTGGCCTACTGGTGTGTAGTTCCAATAAGAGTCGCTCTATCAATCCTACATTGAAACGTAATTGTATTATGTCTGCAAACGTTACATAGAATCGGTGCGCCCTCTTGTGTACGGTTTCTGTAGTGTAAAATAGGTACGGAAACGTAGAAATTGCTGGGGGTTGAAAATTGTTCAGTAATTTAGGTACGATTGTGATTCCGAGGTTAGAACGGACCATTGAATTAGAGACATCATTTAACATGGATATATGTGCTTATAATGTGAGCCCAATACATAGAACTTTGAGTCAAAATTGTTACATTATCGGTGTGGTCTTATACAGCCGTTAGAAGTCTTCAGAGGCATCCAGCTCAATTTTATCACCAGCAGATGCGCATAGGTAGCTATGGTTCGCGTAAAGTTGATGCTGGATCCAAGACAAACTATAATTATCATGTCAAAGACGAAGACAGCAAGGACAAATGGATCCAGACAAAAGGCCTGAGGATCAGTTCATAGCCATGTATCATATGAACTCCAACTGTCGTCAACTCTGACTCTCAAACCTCGATTAATCAGATGGCTGCCGGTCTAACTAATGCATGATAGCCTGCCCCAAGAAGCTTAAGTTTTTAAAAAACGAGGACGTGACTAAGCCGCACTAACGTCTGGCACAAGTCTGAGTCATATAGCCGAACATTACCTGGTAGATTTGAGGCAATGCACAGTCTTGTACAATCTAAATAAGTTACGTCTCGCTGAATTTTCCCTATGCAAACCCATATTGGTGAGGATCAAGGAGAAGTTAAGAATTTCACAATTATGTACATATAATGGATCTTTGGGCAGCTGGGCGGTAATTATCAATGAACGATTTACTTTTCTATGTCTAGCCAAGACAATTAAGACATTAAAAAAATCAGGCACGATCCGTCTAGTCGCAAAAAAATAACAGACTCATAAAGTAAATCCAACAAGAGGCTTTAGTTAACTATGCAGCTTTAATTTAATAGCGGGTCCTTCTGAATCCAATCTGTTAGGGTATCGATATATCTTCGGAGTTTTACGTATCGATACGTTTTGGATTGAAAAAAGACAAAAGGGGAGATCAAGCGTCGTAAGGAATTGATAAAATAGGAAAATGTGTTTACTACATTCCAGAAAGCAAAAAGCCAATCAATTAGAAATTTTTTTGTCTCAATTGCCTCGTAATCATATTTATAAACGTCGATCGGTAACTTTAGTATTATCTCCAGGCTCCACTTCAAAACAAACCATGGTGGGTTAATTATAACAAGGTTTGCAACTATTGGGAAAATTGAAACTAATACAGATAATGGACTGACCCTTTGCCGTGACCATTAAAAAGATTGCTATCCCTACCAGAGTGAGAAATCCTGCACAATCTGAAATAAACCATTATGAATGTAAAGTGTAACAAAATGGCTGTTACAAATGAGTTATTCCGAACAATGATCTATGATCAATCCACGTTAAGTAGGTAAATAAGTTCTTGCATATAAACAGAAACTTGGCTGCGCCGCATAACTTGTCAAAAGCGTCAGAGTAACTTAATAGACATGGTTTAGCTTGAATCTACTCGTTGACACGAAACAGGGCTTATTCTTCTATTATTTCCCGCTGAAACTTCGACTGAAATTTTTGGTAAAACATTGAAATCGGCACAAAATTTTACTTAGTTAAACTTGTAAATTAATGAAGCTCGATTTTAAGTCTTATTTATTTACAGGTAAATAGGCATCGACCACTTTAGGACGATGATTCCTATCGATGCTATCGGGAAGCACAACACGGCATATCTGGGCTTTACAAACTAACATACGCCCCCACCTTGTGGGCTGCGGTCTCATCGGAAAACCCAGCAGGGTCGCTTAAGTACAACTCAGCGTTGATAGCACCACGTTTCCGATATCATAATAACATCAAGTTCCTGGGGGCCTATAGTTGAGGAGGTCATCAGATTGGTCAGAATCGACTAACACTACTGTGTATAAACATTTAAACTTGTGACGGTTCGGTAATATAACATATGAAGCATTTTAGATGTAATCTTTATTGTCAGTTCTACCGTTCTTATCTCTATTGACGTAAGCACTGACACGTATATCCTAGTTTGAAGAGCCAGCGTCCGTTGAAAAGGAAGATGCACACTGCACTAGTTCTGCAGGCGCCGGGAAGGATCGTGAAGGTCCATGTGAATGCAATAGGGGTGCATTGGAAGCCGACTGCTTGAGTCTTTCTGGAGGCGTTGTGAGCCATTTGGACAGTGATGAGTGAACGCTGCCGGCCATATGCGACCTCTCTCACCAATGCTCCGCTTTACACCTCAGCTGCTGATCTTGATTTGTGCGTGCTTTCCTGGGAGGCTTTTCTAGCAACGACGAGCTCATTTGTTCATCTGAAAGCAAAAAGAAGGTTGGCTCAGCAGCTGCGATTGCGATCTGCTTTGAAGGAATAGCTCTCGCAAAAGCCCTCCTCACACACACAATTGACAGTGTACCGAGCGAAGTTTGTGCGCACCAAAATCCGCCATATGCATCTTCTCAGTGGGGAAAGACCCTTATTCTAGAAAAGCAAACGTGCGACGCCTGATGATAATGGCAGCCCTCTTTTGACCAGAACTCTTCAAGTATTTCTCATCCCTATTCACCTTATGATTGGCCGTATTGATCCATAGAAACCTGCTAGTATCGAGCAAATACTAATGAAGAAAGAGATAATAATAATAGTGGAAGCTTCTGCCTCGTACGTCACCTGGCAAGAATAACCAGCAAAAAATTTGCTAATTCTCTTATAAAACTCAGATCTTAGGCACTCAAATAAATCATTTTTGTTCTGTTGTTGAACCTTTCTCTAACGTCCTTTAGTACGCCTCTCATTAATTGGATGTGATTTTGCGGTTAATTGTTTGTCAGATGCCGTTGAGATGCCATGGAATCGTAGATACTCTACCTTTTCGTGCACACTCGATTGTTGGTCTCTAGGTGACTTGTAGAAATTCAGTTTATGTATTTGCAACAGCGAAAGTGAGACATAATAGAAGCAGCGTACTAGGAGGACGTAGAAGGAGCAGATCATAGAGTTTTTTCACGAAAGATGCCGGATGTTCATCTTTGTAGGTGACGCTTATTGCTCCTGACAAAGCAGTATACAGACTCTCAAAGAATAAGTGAGTTATTGCGGGCTTTTCTCTCTTACAATCATTTTACAGCTATTGTCAGTGACACAACGTCTAAAAATAAAAGCTCAGAATGTAGTTTCCAGTATACAGGGCGCTCCAATACCTTCATATCATTTCAAATATCCATGAAAGACTGCAGCAGTTGACATACTTCTTGCTGTTTTATGTATTCTAAAGTTGCTGTAATGCCGCTTTGCGCTCCAGCCTAAAAAACCGTTCGTTGGATTCTCTTAGTAATATGCCTAGCGCAGATTTCCAAATAACAATAAAATAAGCGCGTTCGAAAATGTTGCCGTTTTTTTGTTTTTAAAACCACATTTCCTAAACTTTACCCGAACTCCTACGCTGATACTATCACGCAAGAATTCTATAACTAGTGAGTAAAAGTTGTACAACCACGATATAGTACTATATCGACGTACGGCTCCAAACGGTTCATGCGGAAATTAGTGCAACTTATGTCGTCTAAAATTCAGAGACCTCCATATATAATAACGATAACCTTTATATGTAAGCACGCATCAAGTGGATGTTACTAGGATACAGCATTTTATTTCCGCATCTACTAGAGCGACTACTCGGTCCTTACAGTTAAATTTCCCAGCTTGCTAAAACAGGTTCGTAATATAGGAATGACATCAGAGAAAAGGGAAGCAGTCACAACCTATTTCTACGCCTCCGGAAAACGGAACGGGCGTAGAGTCAAAGAACGCGAGTGAACATGAGGAATTTCACCTTGGTCAGAATAAGAGAGAGTGCCATTCGCGTTCACCACGTATTGACAACTGACATCAAGTAACCCCTGAGCCAATGGCACTCGTTGTTACTGTAGCCGGACATTCGAGGGGGGTTCTCCACTAGTAACTGTATTTATAGTTATATTCCAATGGCAATCACTTGTAATAAGATTTCGAATGTTCTTGCCAGTACAGGTATACTGCAAGAAGACATTGCCTTTAAAGCGAGCGGTCCTACATAATATTGTTGTCTCTTTCAGTTTTTTGAAAAAATGTGAGAAGAAGTTCTAAGATAAAACGTGGGGGTTCTTCATCAGCAAGCAATTTATGCGTTAATACGGGATATGTATTCAACAGTTACTGAAAATTGAAAAAGTGTAATTTATATCTTTCAGAGGGTTCTATTGCAGTGGAGTTCTTGACACCTGCACCCTCTATTTGCAATAATCTTTTTTTGGTAGACTTATGTAGATACGTGTAATAAACAATAACCAATAGCATCATTTGGATTACAGAATGATTTGATGAATTTGTGGTTGCTGGACGTTTCTATACCGTAAGGCACACTACACTAACCATGTGTTTATTTAACATATGTGGTTAATAATGTACTGAAAATCTTTAATGGTTTTGTATGCCGATCACTTTACCACAACAAAAATGTAGGTGTTCGTGTGGCCTTGGCATATTTTTGCGCTTTCTACCAAAAGCTAAGTGAAGTCCCCTAAGAGGGTTTGCCACAGTATCCTTTTAGTCGTAGCCTCTTCGCGTCAAAGCGTTCCGCCTTCTTCAACATCTTCTGAAGAGAAATTCCCAAGTCTGAATAATGTCAGGCTTCATCAAAAGCTGCTGAAAAGCAACTTACGACGTTTGGGGGAAACGCATTCGTGATCTGACTAATATACTGACTGGAACTCTATTAAAATGTACTTGCATAATGTTACGAATACTCATGAAGCCGCATACTCAATAAGTGTTTCACTTACCGGTGCTCCTTGCCTCTCAACTACCCATCCCCTTACGTGAAAACTGCGACAGGGGATGTACATCCGTGTCGTTAATTCAACTTGCTATGCTGCTTTTGATGCCACGGAGGCTCACCTCACATTTATTCACATATCATTTTTGCCCTGCGCTAGTATTCTACGTGCTTTACTTAACATTTGCTCTCCAGTGCATCACTTAGTGCATAAGTGAGATGAAAAAACAAGCGATTATGGTTGAATTTTCACTTAAGCATACATCGGGAGCGCCGCAACACAACTCATTGTCAACTTTCTGTGCTTGCATAATTGATTGTTGATTCTATTCTGTAAGCTACGTTCTTAGTAATTCACGCGAAACTAATAGAGTTTAGATCCATGATAAGTGCTCTTGTAAAGACCAAATGCCACGTACACATGCTGTCAAAAAGATCAAGCAAAATTTTTAGCCAGAGCTATAATTTTGCTACGACACAACGAATTCAGCCGCTACAATTTAGTGACTCATTCATTAATAGCACTGACGCAATATGACACTCTAAGTCGCTCATTGAGCGCGTTTTAATAACAATGAAGGCTAGATGGGTGCAAAGCATAAGCTTCAAATCGACAGGTAAACGTAACAATGACTGCATGTTCGTATACCGCCAACAGCCAAATTAGTTTTAAGAACTTGCAGGAAGAGTTAGTCACGAATAACACCATATAATTCATATAACACCATAAAAACTACAGTACAATTTCATGATTTTTTACCACAATTTTATGCACCAACATGTGGAGAATTCTTTCTGCTTCATAAGTTACAGGCTTGTTCTTAACTATTTTGATCACTCATCTACTTCATACGATGTGACGGAAATTTGTGCGTGACTAGTAAATACTTCACGAAAAACATGCAATTCTGAAGTTTTTTAGTTTCATATAGGAGCGTAATTAATAAGCGCCATACAACCACATGGTTCTAATATACAGTGCGGCGGACAATAAATACAAAACATGACAAACAGCCATTACATGAAGCAAGTCATCACAAAGCAATGTTCGTCACATAGGCCATGCGTATGGCTGAACGAAAAATTGTTAAAATAGGTAAGACGCTTATACCGTAAAAATATCGCAAAATTTTTCAGACTATCTTAAAAAATACAGACATCTCATTGGAATGTGTGAGACCGTGTGTAATAACTCCCGAAGAAGATTATTTTCTCATTTCTTCATGATTACCTCCATAATGTGTGCGCGTCTGCCAAACGGCTATTCCTAGTTCAAATTCTTCCGGCGATTACTTAGAATTAAGCTACAGATCTGCTTAATTTAATTTAATTGGGATCTTACATGTCCGTCCTACGCTAAGGCAGCCTAGAGACCTTTAATAAGACCTCCAATGTTTAGTAGAGTCTCACGCCAGCGAGGGCGCCACCAGCCCCGCACCGTGGACGGACTTCATAAATCTATCCTATCGCTCGTAAAGGTTCTTTTCTCCGAAAAACAAGTACTATGGTACAATGTTTCGTTTGCATTATCTGAAAAAAACAAGCAAAATTATGTGCCTAGGCATACACGTATTGAAGTATATATCTAGTAGGTGGTTGAATTAGCTAGACAATTCCGAGACTGTCCGAAATTATTTTAGCCACTGCAGTCGTTGTATCTTTCTGAGGCATGCCAGGTATAAACGCGCGGATACGTTTCTTTTGCAATAAATTCTTTCCAATATTTATGCAGTAGAACGCAGAGTTCGTTACCACATGTTTGGTAGCAGATGTACGTGGTTGAAGTGACTTCGGTCCGATGCGATCGACTTTGCTGGGAGCTCAATGGGAGCTCAACCTATCTAACTCATAGCCTGTTTAAAGAAGAGATTACAGAGATTAGCCTCGCGCCATCTTGTCAAACGTAGCAGCAACGTCTGCTCATCGCGGCGGTGGGCAGACATAAAAACAGACAAGGAGAAAGCTCAGCGAGTCACGCCTCGCTATTTCTCCCAAGCTAATGCTATCATGCCTACGGGCGCCAACAGTGTTAACGGCACGAATTCCAGTGTTTGAAAAACGAAATTTTCCACAGACTGAGATGACCGATGGCGATGCTACGCGATTGCTTTATTTGACTCTTGAGGAGCAATTTTCGTTTTGAGCCAGTATGCTTATGAAACATGGCCTTGGCATATAATTAGACGACAAAATCCCGATCAAACTCGTTCGCCCAATCAAAGCCTTGAGCCAAATACGAAGAGAAAGAGACATTTGAACCAGGTATTAAGCCTTGCGGCACATGAGTCGTCTCAAGCAGCCAAAAAATTTAGTATTGTTTAGCATACAGTAACATAGCATACAGTAGCAACTATAACAGACACAACACGATCTCGCTGGCTCAGCTACAGTTGGGGCCGGTAGATGGAGATACAATACACTAATTACTTGGTCTATGCAATTCATGCCATTTAGCTCTGATGGCATGAAGTCAGGCTAATTCTAGAATGATTCGACCTGCTTAAAAATATGAAATCGGTAATCTTCTAAGTTTTCTCAAGAACACTTTAAATCGTTTCTAATCGTTTTACTGGTGACTGCTGCCACCTGGTGTCGCATTGACTGCTGAAGCATCGATACACTGGCACTCGAGTGAACCATTCAGTGGCGACCAAAATTGACTGAGTTGTGAAGAACATAAGAAAATATATGAGTCTATTCCCTCCACACGAACGAGCACCGATGGATCGCGCGGCCGTGTTCGCCTCCTGACTGCCCGTCCGTTGGATGGCGAGTTGAGTAACTCTTGTGCTGTTCCTCAGCCGCTCATCTAATCTTCTCCGGGGCGTGATGTACGACCTAGGCTACTTAGTCGCCTAACACCGTCATCAACCACCGAGCCAAACACAACCCAGGGACAGGCCGACACGCATTGCCCCCTTGCTCGTTCGGTAGCCGGCCAGCCCCTTCGCCGACATGTCGTGGTTAAGCTGTGGCTCAGAGGCCGGAAGCGGTGAGGGACTGGGCCAAAGGCAACTTGCACTGTCGGGGCAAGGAAGCCAGGAAAATGCTTCAGGGAGTTCGCGCCAATCGAGAGTGCGCTCACTCCCTCTCTTAGAGGATCCGAAGGAGGAATCCCAAAAAGGAGGTGGAAGACAGCCGGTCGAGACAACGTACACCAGCGGAGACATTTAGGATAGGAATGACGAGTGCCGGCTAGCCTGAGCGACACAGTGGCTAGAATGAGATATACGGCGGAAACCTTAGGGGAGCGAAGGGGGAGAATGAGAGGGTACTAACACCCCTCGTGCTGTTTCTGCTTCAACGCGTAGCAACGTAGAGGCCTTTACGTTATCGGCGGGGACGCAACGCTCGCCCCCTCAAGTCGCTTCGCACCTACCCGTTCCTCTCGGCCAAACAGCAGCATCTCAGCTTTGCATCCCCCTTTCATTGCATGCCGACAATTCCCAACCCGCCGACTACCCTTAGGCCGAAGGACGTTAAGAAAAAGCACGACGACCTGTCGACTCCTCCCGCCATTTGCCTAGGGCATCACGACGGTGATACCACGCGAACAAGGGGGAGAGGAACGCCAAGCAAAACAAGGAAGAGAAACACGACAACTCTTAATACGGCAGCCGTAGCCGTAATAGCAACAATACTAAAAGCAGTGGCGGTAGTGGCTGCGTTGGGAAGGGACCACGGCTGGGGGTCGTGGGGTTTTACCGACGGAGAGGGTGTGAACGCGGCGAAGAATGCAGCACACACGGACGTTGTGTGTGCTGCATTCCTTTGAAGGGGGGGGGGGGTAGTCAAACTGCAAAGGCAATGGGGTGGAGAGGCCAAAAGCAGAGGGTCGACAGACACTCTCGTTGGGTCTGGTGATCAGTCGAATAGACGCGTGGTCGAGTGGGACAGAGCCAGTCGTGCTATCAATAAAGGGGTCAGCGAGGGGGCGGAGCAGGGTCTGGCTGGTGAACGCAGGGACTTTTTAGAAAGCATTCTGAAGAAGGAGCTTAACGAGGAGCCATTCAACAGAAAAACCGATGCTTTTTTGGTGGAACGCTCCTGCTGACCTAAGGATGATAGGATGTGAGGCGGTGAGTAGCAAATCTGAGGTCGATCACGGCAACGAACAAAATGCATTCCAAAAAAGCCACACGAACGCCAGCGTGCTTAGGGTGTGCAACGCCCAATCAGATAAGAGTGAGACAGTTTTGATCGTCTATGCAACCTCCTCATCGTCTGGCGTGGGAGTTTGGCGTAAGCGAGGATGTGATAAGACTATTGGCTTCACCTAAACTATTTCTCTAAAACGTTATTGCGAAATATTTTTTTACTTTTCTTAGCCACAATTTGCCAACAAAACGTAAATGTCGTTATCAACCCAACAAGACGCTACTAAAAGAATCGACATGCCACACAGCAAGTAGAAAAATCATGCTGTGATGACAACTTCTGATCACGAGATTTTGAGTACCGACATTCTAGAAAATGAAATGTATTAAAATTACCCTACCACAAGTACCGCACTCGTAATCAATGTTATCGCAAGCGTTAATGAAATTAAACCTGCCTATCAAAGAAATGAATCAAAAGTTTGATGAGTAGTTTCGAAATCCAATCAACATTTTCGAAAAGAACATTAGAGAATGTGTCGATTTCGACAAAATGTAGTTACTCAAATTCTATGACAAAGAGAACGAGTTATACATATATATGACATCCGCCGACATTTCAAAATTTATTTAATAGAAATTGCCTTTCACTGAAGTTTGTTGCGAGTCACCCTCATGTATTTAAAGTAAGGAAACCTTGTTTCACATCTCAATTAGCAGAGCATTAGCTAAATATGTGGTTTTTTCTGTCATGCATAACTCTCTTTAAATTAGAGCCACTGTTTCGTATAAAGCAGCCTCTTCTGATAACGCAGCTGTACGCTCTGTGTCATTCACAACTATGCTTGCGTCATTGCTGAGAGTAAAATTAACAAGAAAAAAACCGGCTTCATAGTTCTCCCAGTATTCCTGCTGTGGAACGCTCTAAATGTGCTGGTGCCGCTGAGTTGGCGCAGAGGCCAGGTTTCAAGCGCATTATTATTATGGTAGTATTTTTGCTATGTGATTTGTTTGAGTGCGTGATCTAGGAAGAAGAGAAATACAAGCGTTGGCTAAGTTGACCAGGTCGAGCGTCGGCAGGGGGAGCTTGCAACAACTACTTTGTAAAATTATAATCCCTTTCGATCACTGCCTGCCCTGTTTTTTTCTTCAGGAACATCGGCGGCTGCAAACGACCGAAGTGTGACTGCAAATCCGTCTGGGAGCTGGCTCTTTCCGGCACGAAGGCCTGTATCCCTCGGGTCACACTGCGCCTGCTTTCTAGGCTGCGTCCAACTTTTTTGAGGTCATCAATGCAGATTAACTCCTAAGAAAAGCAAATCTCTTGGGTGTGATATGCCGCGTCGGCTACCGGGTGACTGGGTAGCCTGTGAAACATATATAACCGTAAAGGAACCGTAAATGTACGACGATCTTCCAATCCACACGGGCAAATCTCGAAGATCCTTTCAAATGTAGCCTATTATAAGGAGAAAGAGAGAGACGTACCATGGCAAGATAGACGGATAGGCAAACAGGGACTGACCCCGTCAGAAAATCGTATTCAAATTTTGTCGCAGTTTTAGGTCCTCTCAAAAATGAACTGTTGATACTGTTGATAGCTCTCGAACAAACATGATATATTTGTACGCCTGTTTTACACTAGTTATTGGTATATATTCGTGAATGTCTTGTAGAATTTACCCCAAAAATGCTAGTTCAGTACATTTTTCTTCTTATTCTAACTTTCACAATAGGTACGTTATATATACATATATACTTATATACAATCTCGCAAATGCTCATAGACCGTAATTATTTTTTAGGCTTATATTTAATTGAAAACAGATTTGTAAATGAATTTTGCACGTATGTCGATGGAGGAGTTCTAGGCTAGCATTTTTGTTCCATACAACCTCCATTTGTATGGACGATTCTTTTAATTCAGGACCTTAGCTGGCCGCGGGTTCGCTTCCGCTAATCGCTGGACACATCAACGACTTTTGCCAGAACGAATTGAGTTAGCTTTGTGATATTGGTTATTTGGCTTGACTAGTCGGACTCTCGTTTCATCGTTCCTCACACATAACAATTTAACGGATTTAAATCTAGGTTGCCAGATGACCTTTGTTGGTTGATTTGCGTCCTTCGTTCTCTGACATGGATTATCCTGTCCGGTGTATAGGATCCTTTTTCTGCATTAAATAGAGCTCTTGCTGCGTCCTGCTTAGTTCTTAAATTGAAGCGATCAAAGTTCGCAGTCCTGAGACGAGACCATCTGGCACAAATATCAGAGACAATAGCTACCCTTTGGGCCTAATTTCAGGATGGACGAGTACGTGATGCCACGACGACACACGTATATTTTTTTCAAAAAGGGTTTTCTTCTGGAACTCAACAATAAACATGCAGCCAATCCGAAACCATTAAAATTTTAAAAAATCATTAAAAAATCACGGAGGCTCGGAAGGCTAACTCAGTGTACATATATATATGCATATATATATATATATATATATATATATATATATCGCGCATACTTAAACGATCGTGGAAAAAATTTCCTTAGTTAAGGTAAGAGTGAATCGCAAATGTAGGAGTCGATCTTTGTCTACCGGTTGGCAAAATCCGCAAGGCATAGTAAGTCGATAGCCACGTTGATATAGAACAGACGTCACGATTTTCCTTCGTACTTTCATCTAGCCTTTCACGTGAGCTTGTTATGTCCTCTGCTCGTCCGACACCGATTGCTGAAGATGGCGTCTTTGAACGATGTTGTGTATGCGAGAAAGCTTGTTCTCCGTGCTTGTCGAGCCTTTCGCCAAGAATCCTTAAATTCTTGTACTGCAAATCGACGAAAATATGGGCCACCTCCGGATGCCCTGAAACTATGTGAACGGGGGTGAAGGACGTACTGGCGTCACACTAATGAGCCGTGGACGCGTTCCACGAACTTTGCCTCTGACCCTCGCTTGCTCCATCGGCGAGAGACGGTGTCGTGTCCCCGAACTTTTAACAACCTGTCGTAATAAACAGTTCGTGCTTAACGTGCATTAACATGGCGTTTTGATATGATCTTTCTCCTTCATTAGACACGCCGACGTCAAGCCACCTTACCAAGCAACCAAATTGCCTATGGGAATTTTAGTTGACGATGGCACACTTTCGATTATGCTGAACAACCCTCTTTTGATTATAATGATTCCGTAAAGAAATTCTTTTTAAGGTTTTGCAAGTCCGCCTCCCGTCTCTTTGTTCTGCTTTCAAATTAGGCATTTGCCTTTTCTGATCGAATTATTAAAAAACCGGGTGTGTGAATGATTACCATTAACGTGTATTATGCGTTGCGCTACCACGTTGTGTTACGACGTACCTATGTAGTATGTCGTGCTAGTGTTACTTTGTGCCACTTTTTGCAGTTTTCTGATATTGTGTTCTCTTATGGCATGAAGTACTACCTCTATAGCATGAACCTAATAACGGTCAATCCGTACCGGGGCCCATCTACATGGTGTACTACTGCACTGGTTGATCAATAAATGTGCCATCCAGGGATTACACTTCGACAACTTCGCGGACGGCCTCAACACGTCAGTGTATTCCTTGTCCTATATGTGTGCACATTGCTATCTGCTGTAGTATATTTCACTTAGAATTGTCCGTTGTGGCGAGGGTATATGGTGCGATACGCTAGTGTCGCAGCGGCATACACCGGCGTCATGTTGTCAACACTAATACCGCCTGGCGGCAGCCGACGTCGTCTGCTTTGGATCTGGGTTAAAAGGATTACGGTAAAACAGGGCAAGTCAAACATGAGCCAGACGAACGAGCCTAAGCTTGTCCAAGAGATCAGATAGAAGAAATACCGACGTGGATCTCCATCCTCCTCGGGGTCGTTGAGTTATTCCCGTCCATGGACCCGCCCGTTGTTCCCTTGGGTTTACCACCATTGTCGCTGTCACACCGCAGGCATCAGGAAGGAACAGTGGCAGATAACAAGCTGCAAGCCGGCGACTCAATCGTCGTTTTGCCTCGGGTCCAGTTAAACTCTGTATACGGTTATGCGGATAGTTCTAAAGAGGTTGTAGCTTTACAGTGGCACTAAGAAGCGAACAAATTGTTTAGGAGGCTCGTAGATTTCAGTGTTGTCCCTGCCTTATTTATTTGTTTGTCTCTGAGATCAACCTCTAGGCTACGGAAAACGTCGATGCCGTCCGATAAGACGAAGGACATCTTCTTCGGTAACTTAAAGCATGCGGAAGTCAGCGGCATTGAAAGCCAGAAAGCAGAAACAAAAACACTTTATTTTTGATGACTGATTTTTAGCATTTTGTTAGATACTCATAGTTTGCTCATATTGACCTAGGACCCTCTATAGAATTTAGTATAAGCATATATTATTAGCTGTCTTATAAGTGACGCCTGATACTGAGAGGTACATATCCAACCCTTAACAAAAAAGTTATCATCGGGTGCTTCAGAGGCCGAAACACTGAAGGGTCAAACGGTGTTTATACCGCTCTCTTTTGGGATCTAGAGGCGACGCTAACGTTTTTACCGTAAAAGAATATCAGCTTTGATTCTTCGGTCAGTTTCAATCTAAACAGCGAGGAAACATACTTTTAAGCAACAAGTCAAACGGAAAATGTACTACAAAAGTCCTTCCATTTCCAACAAACAGTACACACTTAGCTTTTTTACAATCTTTTCAGTTGTTATGAGGCGCAACGTGTCATACCTTCGCCAAGGCTGACCATCAGCCAATATTCGCCGTAGCAACATACTCCGGCCGCATACGCGTCCACGCAGGGTTGAAACGTCGCCAGCGCCACCAGCAGACGCCACCCCTGTGAACGTCACTAGTCGTCGAAACAGAGCAATCCATCAACATAGTGTAGCGCCAATATCCAACCAAACAGAGTCCAACAAAGCACCCTGCTGCTGCTGCTGCTATTAAGCTTTCACCACAGAGTACAGACCCTCCTCGCGCCCTACCCGAACCTACTGTAAAAGCGAACTGACACTCAAGCTGTTGCGAAAACCGTTTTACAATAGCGGATTGCATCTATACTATTGTATTGCAGCGCCAAGACGATGGCCTCGTAAACACAGCCGCCGGCACCTTGGAGCACACTCGAGGACGTATGCATGAGGACCGAGTCTTGGCATTTCTAATCGAATAGAATCGAATGACGCGATGATTCCCAATTGGTGCACACGAAGCAAAAGCGTCCAATGAATGGTACATGTCTCAAAACCTATGCACTTTCAATGCCTGCCTACCTACGACAACAGGAACCAGTAGTGTTTTATTTAATATTTGCAAGAAACGCATTAAAAACCAATCAATTACCCTATGTTGCCTTCTGTGGGGTTACTCACATGCGTCTTACTTCTAAACGGTGCAAACTTTAGACCGAGAGTATGACACTAACCTGGCTCCAGTGTGCTGGCGTTCTAATTCTCTTTTCTCGTCATATTTTAGCGTACCTAATAGCGTTCAACACATGCGAACGTAACGCCACCAGCGCCAACCACCGCCGAACCCATGGCGCTTCACGTCTGCCCGTTACAATGTGGCCTGGGCGCAGTTTCGTTCAAAAAGGGAGCAATGGCAAACGGCCGGAGTTTGGCCCGATTTGGTGGGCTGCCAGAGGTGCTGTTGAAAGAGTCGATGCCACACCTGGAACGATTTGGCGAAGAATAGCGGTGCCCTTGTCGAGAGTTGGAAAACGACGACACCGTGTGGCAGACGCGACGGTTTCGAGTCGAATAACAAAATCGAATAGATCCGAGGATGTTTTCACCCACTGAGTGGAATACGCATTAAAAAGGTTAAAGCCAGCGGGGTAAACATGGGTACATACTAATAGAGCCTTTAGTGTTAGGGCGCATAGCGAATAAAAAAAGAAGCCATCTCCCAATACACGCAGGGCAAGAAAGCGTCCCTTGTTCGCCATAGAAATGGGAAATTTCAGTTACACAAGGGCTTGTTGTAAACATCACAGAAACAACAACAAAGCTATGAAGCAACTAATAAAAAAAACAGTATTTACCGCGGCGTTTACTGCTAGTCGTCAATGGTTACGATCGCCGGTCATATATCAGAATATGCTCCCATGCTTAAGCTACACCGTTCACGCTGTAAACAGCTGTACGAATACCTGTCGCGTATCTACTTCTGGCGTAATATGGTAGGTTACGACTTTTACATACTGTGTTCGACTATTATTGAGATCATACAGTTCAATCAATTTGCACAGATGACCCGTATCACTCACACATTATTGATGTTAGCCAAGTTTCTTTGGATGTCCACAAGATTACTTGCATCTCGGACACTGCTATTTATGGATAAAATAGGCCACATCGTCGCGTAGTTGATTTGGGTCCAGGGAAAAGGAAATGTTTTTGGGGTAACAACAAGGCCACGCATATTGGAGCCGCCTAAGCTAAACAACTCATCATATTAAGCTTCACACTTCGAAATTCTGCTAAACCCTTTGAGATCGGCTGACTTCATGTGGCACAGATTGACACGAGGTTATAGATGCGACGCCCTAGCTGACATTTCGTTACCAACCGTCATAGGAACTTGTTTTCCCAATGTACGCAGAGGTATTTAAAACATCGATTTGCTGCCGTGGTTTAGAGTACTTAAATGCACATTCTCGCTGTAAATTTTATGAAGTCCAAAGTACGATGCATCCGACAGTAGCATATTCCACAGTGACAAATACATAGATAGTAGGCTCAGTTGCGTTAAAGCATCGGCGGGTTAGCGGCGTGAAGACCGTTTGTTTTCTTGGCGCTTGATTTGCAAGGCGTCGTTCACTGGTAAAATTGGCTACCTCATGCTTGCAAAAAGGGGGCTCGCTGTTGCACATTTGCATTTATACACGTTTTACTAAGCAATGCAGGAACAGCACACGCGGACGCTAAACGCTGACTGGTCGTGGCCCTAAAAAGTACCTGGGGGAAGAGGAAATCTCGACGAACACTGCCTGTAGTAAATCCAGAAATGATACAACTCCACAGTTGTCTGAAAGACAACGAAAGGCATTTGAAAATCTTTGTGATATATCATATAAAAACATCATCTAGTAAAACTATCATTTAATAAAACTAATAAAACATCTATAATCTAATAAAACTTCATAAAATAATAAAAATAATATCACCCGGCTGCGGTATAACTACAGGCAAAGAGCTTGAAAATATAGAACACGGTGCCGGGTTTTTCTAGGTAGGCCTTGGGTTAGCCTTTTCATAGATATACCCACTGATATTCTCAGTGGCCTCAGTACATAGATATGTATACTGAGACCTTGTTTAGCGACTCCAGTCGCCTCCCACGCGTTACTGGTCAATAAGCGGCTGATCGGTGACGACCACCGTGTCGAGCACTTGTCGAAAGCTTATTGGTCGCGTAGCCGATTTTTCGTTTAAGTGTCGTTTAAGCGTATCACCTTGCTACGCGTGATGAAGTTTTTTTGGGGGGGCGTAAACCAAGATCGAGGTTACTAAGATCTTTTACGTTAAAGCAAAATTAGTTTAGTTGGCTTTCGTCGCCAATCCCTGATGTTCAAGACGAATAACATTGAAGAATAAAAGGTCCACCTGTTTCTAAACGTACACGCATAAAGATTGGCATGGAAAAACCACATTAAAGCATCTATCATTATATATATAAAATAATTCAAATACCGATATTAAGTCCAAATGTTCCACGTTCAAGCAAGCTTTGATTTTTTTTTCGTTCTTTGCTGCATAGCCTCAAAGCAAGCAGCTGCGGCAGGACAGGCTTGGTCGTCGATCATATTACCCAGTTTTCTTCTTTTCGGCTTCGTTCAAGCATTGTGAGATGGTCTTTCTTATTCGCGTTCTAGGCGGTCGACACATTTGCATATATTATCGGACTAGGCCGGGCTCGACCGCTCCACGCCGCAGGGCTTTCGACATGAAGAGAGGTCAGTTCGGAGCTTTCGCACGCGTTGAGACAAAACGCGTAGGCAATTCGTGACATTTTGGGTGACAACGGTGTACCTGTCAGAGATTTCTCCCCAGAGGATTCTCATGAATATTTACTTAGCAGACGTTTTGCCACTAGTATGTGATGACGGCGGTAATTATATTTGTATTTTCTAATGTAAGTCTTAGCCGAAAGAATCTCGAACTTGAGGCGTGGTATGAAGACTAGTTTGATGCGAGGCCGTCAACGTTCGCTCACACTGCCTGATTTGAAAATATAATCACATCATAGTGAATTGAAGCTGTTGCTCGTGAGATCAATATTTGAAGTCCTAAATGTGACTAGCAGAATTACTAGTCACATTTAGCTATATGTCGCAAATATCACGCTAAATATGGCCAAAACTGTGTCTTTTCTTTCATTCCGGTCACGGTCTTTTTGTATATACATTTTTCGGATAATGCACACGGTCTTTTCTAGAATGTGCCCATATCCCATCGAATACATCATATATATTGGCATTAAACTTATATGCAACTAAAGAAATGCAATTCTCTAGAAACAATTGGATATTGAACCTGAATTATGCCTAAAATCGTAATAGGAGCGGGTAGCTTCTATACCAGTGGAACAAAAACCTCTGGACGTTACCTATAATATTACGCTTAGCTGCAGTACACAATGGACTCATTTTCTAACTAAACGAGTTATAAACGCTATAATGCAAAACAAAATTAAATAAAAAAAAGGTTCATTTTAGTTTATTCTTGGGAAACGAGATTCAGAAAACATTACCGCAAATTTCACATTTTGGGTGGGTGAGCGGCTATTGGGAAATCATCAGAGAGATTTCTCCACAACGTAGAAACATGGTCACGCTTCAAGTTCCTCAATTAAGTACCGCTCAAATTTTTAATAATCTGTTTTTTTTCCATTCTGTGTAGACGCTAACAAACCAGCTCGATTTTTCCACAAAATAGCTAAATTTAACTTAGTATTTCTTTTGCATGTTCTCCAAAATTTAGCGCTTACAGTTTAAGATATTACAAGTACTTCGCGATACAAAGGCGTTCATCTATAAAAGCACTTATTATTAAGCTAGAAAAAAACTTCAAAATCACAAAAGATAAATAAAATATAATAATTAAGGATAAAATAAGGATAAAATAGATGAACTGGGAAAAGGCTACTAGCATCAAAATTGTGTGCGCTGTTTGTGATTACTAGCAGTTGGTAGCTCACATTTGTCTCAAGAACAGGCGCAATAATTATCATTCGTATCTCGTTTTTCAAGAAGTTACAAGCTATTACATTCAGCTACTTTCATTATCAAATATAGGACGCGTCTAATAATCCTATTAGACATTGATGACAAGAGAACGGCAACGTGTCCTTCCTTGTACTAGCGTACCAGATGCTGCGCTCATGGTTTCGAAAAGCCGTCGCTTAATGCAAGCGAGGAAAATGTCCAACGGTCATCTCTGCACATCCGCTTGTTTCCCAATCGTAGAACGAGCAAAAAGGCGACGGTTCGCTATGCGGGATTGGGTTCCGTAGACGACCAGGCAACATCTGCTAGCAGTGATATTCCTAGATTTTCTTCATTCCTCTGGCCAAGTAGGTTTCAGTGACCAAAAATAACTAAATAAGTTTTCGCGCTTTCCTTGCAATAGTATTGTTGACGTTGCCGACAGTTCTTTCTTACTGATCTAACGTTTTGCCCTGACCGAACTTTGGCGTACTATAAACATACAGACATACGACGTTGATAATTGGCCTTATCGAAAAATGTGCACGTGTGAACACGCATTCGTGTATGACGGCAACACAATGATCGGTGGCCTTCTTTATCCAGGTCTTCAACTATCCCTACAATGGCAAGAATAGCGCTATGCTACTATGTCTGCAATATAATGTAAACACGTGTAGACTAATTAACGGTTCAGTTATGGTATATGCCGGTGGATTTTCAGACAATCAACACGAAGTTTGCGTCATAGTTCGAACGATAATCAGGCGTGTCATCGCTGTTTGCCTCCCTTTACAATATCTTTATTTGCAGCTGCTGGTAAGCTTCCAGTTGAGGCTCCCTTGATGGCGGTAAGTCTAGCACCTTTTTCCCGATTTACGCTCTGAAGTAAAATTTGTCAAATTTATCTCCGCTGAAGACCTGGCCTTTCCTAAATTAGTTATATTTAAAAACTATTGTACTCATTTTGCGGCAGAAATACAAGAAAATCGAGAGTAGCTTCATAGGCATCGTCCTAATTTCACCTTCAGTGACCCGCCCATTGTAAAAGGGTCGTCGGTAATGGAAGACGACGTAACTGTTCACCCAGAAATTTAAAAAGCTAAGCCATAGCATCGGTAAGTACTCAAAAATGCTAATGATCTTACTGACATCTCGTGATACCTTTGCAATTCCATTGTTGACAGCGACAGACAACGGTATTCTGTCCTGTTCGCTGCTTAATTAAATTATCCTGCGTTCAGACAAGACGCGATTCAGAGGTCAAGCGTGCCTTCGCTGGAAAAGGCAGCTCGCCTTACTACATCATTAAAGTCGTCACGCATAGCTATTAAATTCAAAAATGCAAAACGTATGCTTACAGAGTTTCCGCTAAGTTTCCCTCGTTCGGGCAATTTGGCCGGCAAAGCTTACCTGTAACGTTATAATCCAAGTAAATTCCCTCTCTAGATAAACCTGCGAAACGGTCCTTTGTTAATCTCCTGAGGTTAGTTTACCTATACGATTGAAGCTACACGCCTATTGCACCGTGTTGACCCCGGAAGCTTTCTGCTGAAACAACAAGAGCAATCGCGATGAGTTCAAAAGTTCGCTTGGAAGTAGCAGCAACAAGAGCGCTCCATCAGAGTCGTCTAACGGGGGCGGCGACCCAAGCTCACGTCCCCTACGGGTATTCGGCCGTAACGGGCCGCAAACGGGCACGCTTGACTCGAGCTTAAACCGCACTAACAGAAAGAGGCGACGTATCTTTTTTGCGAAAAGCGACCAAACGCCGAACCGTCAGTAAATGAATGAAACTTATGAGTGCTTGAAGGCTTGAGCCGCTTATTGAGTCATTGTGATGGCGAAGCGGCACCTGACAGCTGGAACGGCGACAACGGCTCCGAAGACCGGCGGAAGGATTCGTCCTTAAAGGCTATTATGGTGCAGTCACCCGGGGATTCATCGTTCGGCGTAATGATGTCGCAACGAGGCTCAATAGTTTAGCCGGGAATTCCTGATGGAGTTGACGCATGGATGGAATTTTCATCACCCTAGGCAGCGATACGTCGCCGCTAGACGCTGTAAGGTCGAACCCGATGCACCGCCAATAGCGGACAGCTTACACCTATTGCGAATTGAGCCATTGCGGTAAACTGCAAGTGCAACACACAGGCCCAACGTGCCCAATAATTGTGGGATTGTGAAATTGTAGGAAAATCTTGAGGAAAAGGGGTAGCACAATTTTTTTACGATTTTTTTTGTAAATAAGCGATTTGTCTTAATATATGTCTATGTATTAAAACTGTTGCAACGACAATGTGCGCTCTCCTTATTAAACTATTTAAGTTTATACCGTGGTTATTTAGAGTGCAATATTTATCATTAACTTCTCCGTACGGTGCACGGAACCAGATTGACCCAACGATGAAATCGTTTAGGAATAACGTTCGTGTCACAAGTACAGACAAGAGAGGACATCGCATCTCACACGGTTCTCAAAACCCCTTTAATCGACAGGCCAGGGCTCTACAAATGCCATTAATTGGCTGCGTTTCATAGCTGACGGAATTGCAGGTCGACGGAACAGTCTACACTGGGAATATATCGAAATTTTCGTATGGCCCGAATGTAAGATAGAATCTTCGTATCTTTACAATGTAAATTAGAGGGGAAACTTCGGTACCTGAGAGGTTCCGCTGTCCTAAACGATAACGTGCCATTAAATGATCCCCATGGATTTCAAGTTCGCTGCTCCGAGACTCGTTACTAGCAGTGGCAAAGTCACTTTTACAAAATAGCATATCATCCTCTCGTAGTGCACTCAGCGTTCGGCCTTTCTGCGCTCACGGCATTCAGTGCATTATCCTAAATCGCTGGTCGTTATGTCACTAGCAATACGTCTTTTGTGCGAAACAGAAATGTGACATTAAGTATATGGCCTGCGAGGCAAGACTGGTGCATTAGCGGATATCGCGTGGCTGCTAAAGTCGGCAAGAATGTTAGCGGCTCTTCTGTACGGGCCCGAGTCCAAATGAGACAATCTACCAATGCTTTGCGCAGAAAAGTGTTCACGGCTAGATCCGCAATGCTGCAATAGCTACCGACAGTTTCGACGGGTGCGTGTTCCGTCGCGTGTCGCCGAGGTGCTGGGCTGTGTACATTCACACATTTTTTACGGCTGAAATAGCGTGTAGAAACTTTGCAAAGTCAACATAGCAATGAAAGCAACACTCGCTTCGCCGTCGTTGATGATTTAATGCTTAATGGATCCTTTCAAGTCTCTTGGCAGTTAGCAGCTGACGTTTATGGAGGTGAGGAAAAACGAGAGGCATTTGCATGTTTCCTTTCTTTCAGTTAGCTAGTTAGGAAGGCACTTGGTTCGTGCTGTATCTTTCACCCGTGTGAAGCACCGCATCACCGAGTCGTGGCACGCACCCAGCGCTTAGTTAACGCCAAACACGACTTAGCGGGATGACGGTGCCAGAGGTCTGGTTCTGAGCGTCCATGTGGTGTGCATAGATGAGGGCGGGTCTGCTTTCTGAAGACGATCTGGCGCAGTCTAGCATTTCGGTTCACGCTCTTTGCCGGTACTGTAAGCTTTGTCGTGACACAATCAGCAGGTCTGGGCTATGACCGCAAATGAACTTCCATTATCGTTAATGACGCCTGTCTAAGCGCACCGTCCATCTGCCGAAACTTTGTTATCTTAAGCAGACGCTGCTGGCTTAAGCTTCGCACTGCGAGGACTGGATCGTCAAAGAAAATGGCGGATTATTAGCGGAATCTTCTTTAGGGCTGACCATCAGCCAACATTTAACGTCCACGGTAGCAATTTTTGCATTACTTTGTAAGACGGACCCCATATAAATGTGCACGGGTTCGATCCCCGCAGGTGTCTACGTGTCTCCTCCGGTCACAAGGCGCATACGAATGCGCCAAGCCACCGAACTCGACTATCAGCGGAATCTGGGTCCAAACAACTGTTTTGAAATTAAGCGTAGGACTTATAAGGAAGGAATTGGATGGTATTTTTTCGTGTAGGGACGTTTTCCGTCGACAGTGATATAACAGGTGCGGGGAATACCCGACACAAACAATCGATTCAAACCTTGTATGAAGGCAGGTAGTTGCAAATCATAGCTGATGACACCCTTATCCAAATTGGCCGCGCTTGCCGATAATTTACTGGCGAACTTGTTTCGTTTAAGGATGCAATCGGCTGAGAAACAGGGCATCTCAAAAGCTTCAACAGAATTTCTTTTCTTTGCGGCAATAGTAACAAAAGACGGTGGAGTCTTTGCGTTCTTATTTCTTCCACAGAAACTTTCTTTCTTTCCATTTCACTTACGCACTATCGTATCAGTCCGTATTTTTGTCGTTCGTTTTGGAGTGAAAAAAGGTACGGTTGTCTTCTGCAATCGTTCCTTTAAAGGTCTTGAAATGATTTTAGCTTGTTGTATCGCACCCACTCTCCGATATTCGCCATCCCTCTTTAAATTGAAATTCTTAAAGCTTTCTAAGCTAGCTCATATTATCTTAGTGTATCAAGATGACGACTTAAAAGATGATTCGGCCGACTATCTCTCTATTGCCATAGTATCTGTTCTTGTAGTACTATTTAAAAAATGTGCACTTGCACAACAATAAAAATCTTTTGGATTGTATATATATATATATATATATATATATATATATATATAT
>MNPL01005195.1:0-13025 GCA_002081605.1 Tropilaelaps mercedesae
TATATATATATATATATATATTGTGGTAACAAACACGATAGTGCACAGTGCTCTTCTCTGCAAACTCATTGAGTTTTTAAGCGAATGATTTCTTAACGAAGAACGAATAAGTGGTAAATAGCCGACACTGTTGAAGTCTAGGGAGTTAATCAGGAAGTAGAAAAACAAAGCCCTACTTTTAACGAACTTGTTTGTTTTTCGGGGCTGCATTCATTTATTATGTTCGATTATAAATTAATGCTTGGTCTACGTAGATTATAAACACACCTGAATAACAAAGACGAGAAGCTACTCTTTGAATTACGAATGAAGAGTAAATATTATCTAACGTCTACGCACTGAATGAACACCAGTCGGATTCATGGTCTACCCTTCTTAATCGAGATTAGCAGTTTAATAATAATAATAATAACGTTTTTTTTATTATTGGTACATGTGAACAGTGAATAGTATTGAAACTGAAGGTGCAACTGTTGAAAAAGCAAAAGCAAGTTCCTACGCAGCAGAACGGAAGGCCCAATAAATCTTTATGAGGAGCGCAGTCAAATACACGGTACAAGCAAGGCATGGGAGGTACAAGCATGGAAGGAAGTAGCCGATTTATACGACGAGCTTATGAAGGCAAATAAGGAAAAGCAGAGGAAGAGGAGAAGTAGGCTCTACACTGTGGAAAGGAGGAGAAGCAAGAGTGGGAAGGGAATCTGAGGCCTTCCTGGTTCGGAGGCTCGTCTGGTTGAAGTAATGCGATACGCAATTTAAGCCACTTTGTGTTCCTGAGGGTGGCATGAATCTTAATGGTGCAAATCCGCTTTCAACAAAAGTCCGACACTATATGCGGAAAATACAAACTTGTGAAGCTGGGTGCAAATAAACGTTTCTCCGTCGCTTTGAAAAGAAGAACGAAAGACGTGGGTTTAGCCTGTCTGACTTCGTATTAAATTTAAACCGCCAGGTCTTTACGGATAATTTATATGTTACCAAAGTACAGCATTGGCTTTCTGAAGTCGACACATTTAAGTGACATGATCAATGTCTTTTTTGAGGTACACGCTAAATCGTGGAGCTGTGGCTGTCTGAGCGTGATCAGTATGTGGTAGAACATAAACGTTTGGCCGCCTAACAGTACAAATGATAAATCGTTGGGCTACCGTGTATGAAGCTTCGCTAACACATCTCGTCGGGCTAACCTCAACTCGCTCTCTACTACTATTAACAATACATTCAGAAATTCCAATAGAAAAATTTTAACCGGACCTGTGATTCCTTTAGATCCGGAAATTCAATTGAAATGGGAATGAATGAAAGCTAAACTAAATAAACATGCTTGCCAATAATATCCCCGTCGACTCATACAAAAAAGTTTCGATATCTGTAAATATCTAAGTATAGTCTTTTACAACGACGATATTAAACACAAACAAAGATTTAACTGATAACCTATTATCTTTATAACCATATAAATATAATCGTGATATGGGTTGTTCATTTATCTTCAAGTTAGTATGTATAAATAGTGGAGACAGTTCCTTTAAAAAACTCTCCTAGATCTTCCGATTTCCAGTTAATAGTTGGTAGCTTGTATTCCTGAAAATTGTTTTCAGCATGTGAAGCCGGTGTGCAATATATGGACTTTTAGGTACAGCACAAAAACTTAGCTTGCATAAAAAATTTTTATTTTGTATTCGAAGGATACTTGTTCGTTCTTAATTATGATTATTGGGTTTATCGCGCTCTGCCAAGAGGCGGCCTGTATCAGGCTGCAAGTGTAACAATATTTGGTTGGGATAATAACCAACGGAATGACTGAATTATTAATGCAATTTCATTTGGCGTATAAGCATCTATTTTATGTTACAAGGTGAGTGCTTTTGTACTAACGTTCCTTAACTAATGTATAATAATTATGTTGTAGTTACCACCACATATAATTGTAATAAAAAGTAATGTAAAAAAAGTAATGTAAAAATATAATTAGCCTCTTGGATAAAAGAAGAAAAGCATTTTATATTATATCGTTTGTAGATGTTCTTTACTTTTACAGTAAGGTTGCAGAACATTACGCGTAGAAATGAATAGTTTTTTACTATCGGAACTTGTCGATTTTGTGTACGATTTAGTTTAGTCTCAAGGTTCCAGAACGTCGCTACACACGAATTCCCAGCTGTGCATATACAATTTTATGAGAAAGCGCAGAAAAGCTGCAAGTGCAGTTATCCAATGTACTATTTTCAGCTATGCAGCAAGGCAATGTCTTGTCCTCCTGTAAGGTGCCGGTCCTGCTCTTGAATGTAACTACTGCCAGCAAGGGCGACTCACTGTTTAAACGTCATTTATTCGTTAATAATGATGTTTCGTTTTTGTGTTGACCCTTTATGAAACCGTAGTATATCATATTTCAATAGAGGAGAGCCACTCCGGGAGTTTACCGAGTGAGAAGAACAATGTACTTCTATCCTTTTCTGTGAGTAAAGCCGGCCGTAAGGAAAGCAGCCTCAGAGGATCCTCCCTTCTCTGTACTTCCGTGACTCTCTAAGGCAAGTCGTGCAGAGTAAGCGGTCCGCTTACAAAGGAAAACCTGTCAGGAAAATGGCAGCCATCGTCGCGCGCAAAATCAAGATCTTTTAAGAGTCAAAACTCTGAAAATACAAAAGGAAGGGAAACCCGCTCCACGCGAAACAGAGACCCAGCAAACGCAGATGGGTAAAAGGCTCAACAGTCGGCAATCTCAAGGTATATCAGCTTGGAAAACGTAAGTCAGCTTTGTGAAGCCGCTGCTCGATGGTTCTTACCGAACTTGTCGCAACAGTTCGTCGATACCACAACAGTTGAGAGTCCTTCCCCGGAACCTCACATGTTAGATGAGTTTCTGAAGCCAATACTGGCTGCACTTTAGGCACTCGATGCACCACGGCGCAGCAAGCAGAGATGAAGAGAGAAGAAGAGCCAGCCACGGAGCAGCGGTCAATGACGACCGGGCGTTTCGAAGCAATAAGAGTGGTTCTCTGGAGCTACGAAGGCTTATCCACATTGATGCTGCTAGCCCCGTCGGCGCTTGTCGGGTTATATGTGCTGGTTTTGACTGGAACTTTGGCAACCAAGGCCGTCGTGCTGGCCGGCTTCTACGCCGCCCAATGCAACGGGCAATGGGTAGGGATACCGGGCACCAAACGTCCAATGGTCGGGTCTCCATATTTTACAATAATCGAATTGATGTTCTTTATCCCGCATTGCTGAAGAACAATGTGACTGCCCTACTTGGTTCAAAAAATTAACATTATAGCCATCTACGCCCGATCTCCGGAAGTAGAGTCCACATTCGTCATCGTCAAGAAGCCTTTCAGCGGACTTCGCAAAGTCCCACCGATTACCTCCTAATTATTTGCAGAGATGAACGCAACGATCCTACTTTCAGACGTACGGTAGCCCTTCGAAATTCGTTGGCAGATTTTAGCTACTGGATTACCAGTCCTAGCATTTTTTGTACCTCCATTGGCAACAACGGAAGTTCCGTCATCGATATCGTCGTTTCAAATGTTGCAAGAAACAAAACAAAATTCTTTGTTGACAACCATTCCTTACGTACATCAGGATCTCCTTGCAAGTAACTGTGGACGTCTTTCTGAATTCCTTGACCTCGCATACCGCGACAAAAAACTGCTCCCGCGGCGGGTTAACTCGGTGACTCTATTCTGTCGCGCACACGGAGTGTCGATACCCTTCGTTCCTTCTCACTTTCTGCTCGCACTAATCGCCGCAACCGACGATGGTTCAAGACTTTTTCCCTCTCTCTAGAAGAGCGCATATCTCTGGCAGAGTCCTGGCCTCAGAATCACTTGTCGAAAGATCTACGTCGTAAAAGGGCGGAAACATCCCCGCGCCAAGAGATCCTCCTGCTATTAGACGCCATCCATAAAAATCGCAAGGTGTTTCTTTGCCTGATAAACTCGTCTACACTTAAAGAATTCTACTTCTCGTATATGCTACGGTCTTGCGACACTATGCCGAAAGAGGCTCTATCGGTCTCGGCTGTGTGGGTTGAGATCATAACAGACGAGTGACAACATCTAGAGAATAAATTCTCGGTGCAGGACAGTTGAAGCAATCCATGTCGTGTATCCTAATAAAGCGAGGCCGCTGATAATCTCAGAAACGAACACCTGAAGAACGTCATCATTTCGGCACTCTGTTGCATGGCGGCCTTCAACAAGTGTCTTCGCACAGGATCCCTTCCCCCACAATGGCTTGAGGCCAACTTTCTCGTTAATCTGAAGGGCAAAGAAGACCTAACGCTTCCGCCTTCTTTGCGAGGCATAGCCAAGAGTGGTGTCTGCTATAAGGTGCTGTCATCTCTTTCGACGAAAAGGCTTTTCCAATACCTGAGGGCTACAAAAGCTGTTCCGAGAAAACAGCATGGCTTCAGACGTAATCACCTCACCATGACAGCGTGCTCAGAACTGCACGACATCAAGCTGGTATTGGCTAAGCCATCTTAGCTACTGTTGGCAGTGTTTATGAATTTTGACGCGGCCTTTCCCCCAACATCTTAGGCCTGCTGGTAGCTACTCAAACGCGGAACTCCCCCATTCTCGCAAACAACCGGAGTGACAACCTCAGCCCGCTACTTCTCGGTTCTGCTCAAGAACACGCCAGCCCTGATTCGAGACCAACGTGATCTGATCCACGTCATTTTATATGCGGATGACCTGATCACCTATGGATACAGTCGGTTAAGTTAAACAGGCCCCGGCAGGGCTGTGTCACGTCTCTTGAACTCGGACATACGACACATGCAACTGCCGAGGACCGCCTTAGGTGCGATCGTTGCCCGGTCGCTTACGTCAATAAATTCCCATACCTGGACTTACTACTAACAACTATGAGCAACTGCTTCCTGGCTGACGTCACCTGACAATGCTGAAAGGCGCTGTCTACAGTGGTGATAATAAAGCATTTTCATCTCCTATCCACCTCAACGGCCTTGCGTCTGTTCGATTTAAAAGTCGCGCAGCTGGTCGCATATAGTGAAGACCATATGGGAGGACCTAAATTAGGTGGGCTTCGAGTTCTTGAATTGCCTGAAAGCATTCTACGTCAAGAGTGTTCTCGTCTTATACTCTGCGACTCGAAACAGACTCATATATCTTCTGCCGACACTCCACCATTCACTGAAAAGCTCAGGAGCTCAGAAATAGCACTCAGCATGATATGCTCTCCGTCGTGCTCGATCACGATCGAAGCCTATTATCAGTTCGTCCTGACGAGCTCCACCGTTACTTATTCATTTATATATACACTTACTATACTAAGCCGTTTCCAATTTGCTATGAAATGCTAGGCTTTGTGCCAAAAGAAACGCATAACTCTAACGCAGCATCGTTCACAGGACACAGCAGACGGGTAAAATTACCCAAGTTTTGAGAGTCCGAAAAGAGCTTCTTTTCCTTGGAAACTCAATGATTCGCAGAGAAGGAAGAAGCATATTCGTAAATTATTTTTTCAATCGCCTTATTTTTACTGAGAAAGGTGAACCGCATCGAGGTCATGGACAGCTCAAGATGCATCGCGTAGCCAAAGTTGTCAAGTTGCTAGTACTGCTACAAATTAGCGATATGTGTAGTTCGTGAACTAACAGCGACTGCTTCCCAAAAAGGGAGCGAACCACAGAGCACTCTGAGACAATTTATAGCCGATATATACAAAAACAGGATTTTTGAAAGAATGCAATGTGTGTTGATAAAGCAGTGCATGTTTCGTTTAACGTGAAGATTGAGTAGGATAGAGAGGGGTACATATTTATATAAAAAAATGGCATGACTGTTCAAACAAAAGAACATCGTTGTATGACTTCTGACTGCGTAAAAGCGTGGACTATCATAGCACAGCTGTGCCTGCCGTTGCTCTGTGCCTCATTTCGCTCCGGTTTTTTTAAGAAATGTACGGGTCAAATACAATTTAAAGATGCGTACACATAGTTCAGATAGCTTCCATAATTCACGTAGCTATGATATGTACTATTCACTTTCGGCACTCGAGGCGTTGATATACATAATGCAGGGGCGTAATTTCACTGAGCAGTATTAAATCTACCTGTTAAGTACATTATAGTATGCTGCCCGCTCGTACTTTGGACATTTCACGCACCCGTGCCATAAACAGGTTGCATTTTCACGAGGGCGCATGCTTATCGTTTGGCAAATCACTCCATAAATAATTGTTCACACAGAAGTAATCATGTGGGATCTAGTAGCTCAACTATTTAAAGGTTTTGAAATTGACACTATTTCTGAAACGTTTAGTCAGTTCCGAAGGCTGGCCACCCTATTTTAGTCCATGCGAGTGCTGCGGCTATAAATCTCTGGTTTTACCAAGGTCCATGAGGAGTCTCTATTGGCTCGCCGGCTCCGCGGTGTCAGCAGCATTTCGGTGTTGTCTTCGGGGCTCCCTGCTGCGTGGGGTGCAGGCATAATGTGGCATCTGCCATTGATTAGATTTGCCGAGATAGTCATATCCTTTGCTTCTGTTCGTCTTCGATGAAGAATTATTGTTAAAGGGCACGTCTGCACTAGTAGCGTATAATGAGATCAGTGAACAAAAAGTTTGCCCTCATGTAATTTAGAGCATCTGTCTGTGCGTTCGGAGGCGAAATTGAAAAAAGAAGGAGGTAGGGAGTCAACAATCGGGTCGAAAAGTAAGGTTTTATAAGCTAACAAATAGTAGCGCACCAGGGATACTTCTTGTATACGGATGAGAGAATTTACAAAGAGTAATTCGAATTTGATATCAGAAGGTTAAACCGAACTGAGCTACTTAAAAGTTATCTTAGTACACTCTAATCATGTAAAAGCCCCTAAATATGTCAACGAGGAGAAAGCTCAAAATGGCACGTCTTTACACACACATACACATCTAGGCGAGCACAACAAAAAAAACCAAAGTTGTAACCATTGATGCAAAGCGAAATCCAATTTTCTTTCATCTTCTCAACTTGAGTGAGCTTCAAATGACAAGACCCAAATGATGGCGTAGCAGTCGTCAGCAGAACTCAGAATTCTTTACTTGACGAAAAGCTTCAAAGACAGTACTTGACGTTCGGAGATGGATTATCTTTACCAAAATTATGCTCGCCAAACCTATTATATACATTAATGAATGAGTTCTATTGTTTACTATATCAAGTCTTACTATGCATCTATAGACGTTATTGTAGTTCTCGTCCAAGCTATGCGCCTGACTTTGTAAAGGTCCTACCTTAAATTAAGAGTAAGAACTCTAAATTGGAATGAGAAGTTAGAACTCCATGTAGAATAACCTAGCACTGCGCGAGTCATTATCGAGCATCTTAAACGCTTCTAACGAGTTCAGTGAACGCTGCGCAGAGCCTCCAGCCTTCAAGTGATATCGAAAAGCGACTCAATAATTGCTAGGCATCTATCAATGTAGTAAAAAACACTAATTTTCACAACCATCATACCGTTTGTCATTATTATTATATTTATTAATTTTCACTGTAAAACCTTCACCAACTGGTCGGCGCATGATACCTAATGTGTAGTCGAACATGCAAATATAACCAAGAGTGTCGGTCGGTCGTAATTTTTGCTTTCACTTGGCTATTGCTTTTTACATTTCCTTTGTCCCTATTGATTTTTTATCCAATGTTGATTTTTTCTGGATTTTCTCTTGGAATTATGAAGTTTGTATTAATCACTGCATTTATGTGGAATTTGGAGGAAATTTCTCCAGAACAGCATTTTTTTTGCAATCGTCATCTAATTGTGTTTCTACGTATTCGGATTCCCTAGCACGAAATGTATGCATAACAGCCTCTATCGTTGTTAAAGATAAATATATTTTACAAATGCCATTTTAAACTTAGTGTATTGACGAAAATGCAACTAACAACGTTCAAGTTCCCACGAGTAAAAATAAAGTAAGATATACAGCTCTCTATTCAAGTATTAGTATTACAGTTGCTTATATAGAGTATGTCATTATAATTTTTTGCACCTCATAAATTGACTGTTGGCTACATCACAAATTAAACGCATATAAGAATCAATTAGCGGTCAGATCTCCCAGCACCGCCGAATATGCGTTTCGCCTCGTCCGTACGTCACTGGCGGCCAGCAGTGACTAATGTGAAATTTATTAACCTACTAAGATTCTTGTTCCCTTTCAGTTTGGAACTGCGTAAGCAGAATCTCGAAACTATAAAGAGGAACCTTTACATCCCCAAATCTTCTAATCTGCTACTTCTCTTCCTGCCCCTGTGTGTCTCTTCTTCCAAGTCCTTTCATTCCCACTTCAAGGTTTATTATGGTGTTTCACCAGCTCATTACCCCGGTCTAGGCTCCACGCCTTCACCATCAAGTCCGCCATTTCCCTAATGGTCTTCCCTTAAATTTCTTACGGACAGACCTCTCCCTTTGCCTCTTTTAGTAGTTTACTGTATAAGACTGTTATTCACCGTTTTCCTCTCCCTCGGTGTTACACGAAACACATACAACCACGCACATGTATAACCTTACCATGTATGCATTTTAACCATGTACGTCCGCTAATACCTATGACTATGTAACATCTGGGTAGCTTTGTACATAAATTCCCCGTATGAGTTAAGCTATGCCAAAATATCGGGTATCGGGCTCATGATTTATCATTAGATAAATCCCCACCGGGGCAGCCAACCAAAGGTAGTAGGCTTCGCCGGACTCGAATCACAGGAGTCTCAAAAGGGAAAGACGAGGAGGTGGCCAGGAGGGAGACCGCACGCTCATCCATAGAGCCGTGGCAGCTGCGACGTCTATTGTTGCACTTTGTGGAATCGACCCCATGGTGGACAAACATATCATCGAGAGAGCGGTCAGCGAGCGGCTGGAATCGTCGTTAGCTACCCCACTTGATGCCGATGAACATGGTCTAAAAGGGAGTATGATTGGCTAGAGTTCGGCAGTTCCCGCTTGCCGTCAAGAAATTGGTAACGGCGGGGAATATGCGGATGGGAATTAGGATTTTCCGCCTCAGAGAGTGGTTAGAGATCGCCCGGTGCTTCCGCTGCCAGCAGCAAAACCCATTGTCTGAAACTGCGTAGCCGGAAAGTTATTGGAGAAAGCATGCTTTAACTGCGGTAAGTAAGAACACAAGGCGGCAGCGCGCGAGACTAGTGAGGTTAAATGCCTTACGTACCAAAAGACTGTACATCGAGCCGGGAACCTACTGTTTGGCCTACCTGATCAATAATCAGATCCGTCAGAGGGGACTGAAGAGGCGAAAAAAAGAAGAAGAAGCTTCGTGCTTGTCGGATGAAAATTGTGTATGAGGACAAATTCACTAGCACCTATGAAGTAGACAAAACTTAATTCCCCAGGCGAACCTCAACCGTTCTCATGTGGCACACGACACTCTGGAGCAAAGGGTGCTGAAGGAGTTCATCAAGATCTGCTTCTCTTGCAGCACGTTTGCATGACGGCGAAAGGGGACGCACACGTATCCGGTGGCAGACGCGGAAGCTTAAGGCACTTGTCGCACTTTCTACCGAGGGCGGACGCTGTTGGACTGGTTCGCGCAGAACAATTTGCTTTTTCTGAATGACGGGCGTATCCCAACATTCGACAGGAGAGAGCAGGAGTCGTACCTCGATGTTATCATCGTCGGGGATGCGGAGGTCAGCACAGTACGTCGCTAGGAGGTGTCCAAGCGGGAGACGTTAAGCAACCACGGACACATAACGTTTCAAATCAAGATGTCTCCCTTACCGCCAACCAACCTGAACAAGCGATGGCAAGTGTGCCGCCTTGACTTAAAGATCACGCAGGCATTGGACAAAGGCTGTCGGGATCTATCCGTTGAGGAGATCACTCAGATTTTGCTGTCGCTTGTGCTCTTGGACGGGTGCACACCCTAAACCGTATTGCAGACCCAATTACTGGCGGGCCGAATAGATTGCAAAGGCGAGGTTCCGGTGCGTGATGCTAGGTGGGGCGGTCACGAGAAAGCGGGCCTGGCTGCAAAGAAATATATGCCGCGAAGTATTTTGACGAGAGTTAACGGAGCTTTCTCGTGGCTCTCTTGCACCAAGCTAGCGGTGCCGTAAACCACTTCGCAGGAACGTCTGACGTCCGGGAAAACACCAGGCCCAAATTGTGTTCCTCCGAGTGTTGTAAAGCTCCTAGTCAAGAAGTGAGAACGCTCTATCGGTGTCGCAACACGGCTTCCGTAGGGACAGATTCACTCTCAGGGCACTAAAGAAAGTCTTGGAACGGGCGTTTGAGGATAGAGTGAAGACCTGAAAAACGAGGTCTTACGTCCTGTTCATTCTCCTGGATGTCAAGAACGCATTTAACTCCATGAACTGGATTCTGATGGAGGCATTACGCAGGGAGCGTATATCATCGTATCTGCGGAGAGTTATGTCGTCGTTTCTCAAGGAACGCTCGCTGCTCATGGCTGGGCAGGCGTATGAGGTAACGGCAGAACTTCCGCAAGGTTCACTCTTTGAACCAGCCTTTTGGAATCCGATCAATGAGGGTTTGTTGGAGCTCAAAGGGCTGCCAGAGGGCGTCGAAGCTCTCGCACACGCGGATGATTTCGTAGTCCTGGTTACTGTCCGATAGCAGAGCATACTAAAAGGCAACGCCAATAAAGCTCACAACACTAGCGATCGACCTGCATCTAAAGGCCTTTTAGACATCCAGTAGCTTGTGGAGACACTGCATGCAGTAGTAGTCCAAGAACTAGGTGGAGTGTCGCTCGATAACACATTAACTGACAGATATGGGTGCATGTAATTTGGAAAGAAAAAGAGGTAGATTCAAGCTGATAACTTCCACACTTTGTCTGGTCCTCGCCAATAATGATTACAGTTGCGTCTCTTCGACGTACGAGATTACAAAGTCATGCTCTCTCCAAGTCACTCCAAGAATTCGTTCAACTGCTCAACGTTCAAAAATTTGAAAGGGTATCGATCGATGCTTACTCAGCTGTAAATATTACAAAAAATCCCAAGCTGATGCATTGCATAGAATAAATTTGTGCATCTTCAATCCTCGTGTATATAAAAGCTACGAAATAAAAAATGAAATACAAGTATATCCACGTACTAGCTAAGAAAAGTAGTCTATGAATTGAGATAAAATTAAGCTTAATTCAGGGTTTGAATTATCAAGAGCTGACGGCTTCATTTTGCAATTAAAAGGACTTTAGTTATACCATTCTTTGCTTTCTATCAACTGTTTATTCTTAATTGTTTCGTGATTGGACAGCTAATCTTTTCAGAAACGCCCCCAACATGAAAGCTTCGGCTAGTCATTTATCATACGGCAGCCGTGTCCCATATTACAGTCCCCTAATTAAGTGCCTGACTAAATACTAATACGTGTTCTATCTTCGATTGAATATTATATGAGCCATAACACAAACAATAACAGCCGAAACAGTCTAGTAATAATATTATAATTATTCTTCTTGAAAAACTAAAATATATAACAAAACTTCCTATATGAAGTTTATGCTCTTGTTGCGCTCAGAATATAAAATGACTACAGTTTCCTTGAAAAAATTAATATATAATTGGTCCTAACCTATTGAACGCTCATTGGCAAGGCGTTCCTCACAAATTCCATTGCTGCGTACTATGTCGTGTTCAACAGCTATAACATTATTAACAAAAAGAACAAATGCATTCATTTTGTTCTTATTAAAGCTCTGTTACCGTAGAAAGTATGTGTATGTCCATCTAGTATTCTTTTAGTGTGTTCAAACTGGGGCACCTAAAGGAGGAGTTTCTATCTTTATGTCGAAAACAGCAAAAGCAGGGCCTATTTTGTTTAACGAACATTTAATTAATTGCCATTACGATTTTTTTGAATAAACTTTTTCTATATGTGAACAATATTCTTTAGAATGTAGCTAATGACAAGTTCACATAAATTTCTACACCAAATTTTTTTTGAGAAAAGGCATATGTGGTAAATAAACTAATGCCTTACTAATACCCAACAATGTGTATATATATATATATATATATTGAACCGCCTCGACAATGGTATTTAGAATGTTTTGTAATCTAGTTGCGTCGAGCATTATCTTTAATGACTAATTACTTCAGAATTGTTTCGTCCACATGTCTGCTTCGGATAATGAAAGACATTCTACCAAAATACTCTTATACGAGCTCCAGCATTGACTTTAAATATAGCAAAATAACTCGAAAAGAATAATTATGGAAACCTCTGTCATGAACGTGACATGGTAATGCTCTCAACTGCACCTCCATCAATTTCCGCCAAAATCTTTAACATCTTAGATGATATACATCAGGAACTTTGTGACAAGATAATAGATGACGGCTAATAGCAAACAGACAGCTTTAGGCGATTAATCAAACTTATATACAATTTTGTCGTAAAAATTCGTATTGTTGCTTTCCTGTTCCCGCATTTGATAAAGCTACAATATTCTCGTAGTGAGAAACTCACCAGGGCTTACATTTGTAAAGTCGAAGTACACCGTCTAGAATAATAAATGCGTTCGCCGTGTTATCTCTCTATCCCTGAAAATCGGGTTTTGCATCATACAATTCGAATTATGGACAAAATTATCATTGTAATTTTTGTGTTGCCTCACTCATTGATAGGGTATGAACAACGACTTTAATGATGAACTACATGTCCAGTGAGTAATTTTCACGCTGTTGTTGGATTAACTAAGAGATAAGATACATTTAATGTTGTCTCGCCCAATCTGAGTTATATGGTATTATGATTTCATATGCAATGTACTAATAATCTATTTGTGTATTCAACAACGTTCGTATTTTAAAAGTAACGTACGAAATTCAAACGCAACTTGAAAATTGTTTGCTCAATTGAATAGTCCATAATCAAGAGGATAGCCTTAAGCAGTGTTTCTTTGAATATTTAAGGTTTTACCGGACGAGTCCTGTAGTAATACAGGATGGTTATGACGGAAAGTTTTTATGATAATTTATTTGCAAATCGCGTAAGGTTTTTTTTTTTTTTTTTTTT
>MNPL01005195.1:13635-28790 GCA_002081605.1 Tropilaelaps mercedesae
TATCAAAATAGAGTACCAGCATGCCGACTATACTTGGCGAGCCTCACTTGCGCAATCCCTTTATTTAAAAATTTACGCATAGTCCGAACTTCGAAATGAACGATTAAATGTTTAATTATGCTAGTTGGAATTACTAGTGGAATTTTCGTCTTAATTACCTTTTTTGAAACGACTGCTTCTTTAAACTAGTAGCATTTTTTGAAATCACTTGTTACGTCGCATTACTTATTCTCGTATATCAACAACTGCCTTTAACTGGTCAATACAGCAATGGCATTAGGATTTATCCGTTAGAGCAGTGCTAGTTTTTTATTTTTTATATAAATGAACGATTAGACGGTACTTCAATTGTGGTCTGTCTTCGTTTTAATGTGTTGACTAGTAATCAATAAAAATATCAATAAACATTTGTTTCGCGCTAAAAATCATTTATGGATAATGTTAACTCTTCAGCCATTGTTTTGTATTTGAGTGCCTTCTGGCAGCCGCTGCTGGTGGCCATACCGACAAACCCGTTGCACCCTCTCTTCAGGGTTTCATCACTTGCTACATTTTTTGTCACTGCACCTTTAAAATAAGTGCGTTCGAAGTGGCAATAAGCGTCAGTACGACATCAGAGATTGTTCTGTCAATTTCCATTCCGGGGCGAGAAGGATCCAACAGAACAAACACTCTGATTGGCTTTCGGTGTGACAAATTTAATAAATATATTTTGCAAGCAATCAAAGGTATAAACAAAGCGTTGATAAAAACGGCAGATACCGGAAAAACAAAGTAGACAGCACATAGAAAGAAATTCTTTTGATTTCGTCAATTTTCGATTGGCATGTTTCTTCTGTCACGGCCACTCAGATTACTATATATGTGCTATAAGGATGAGAAAGAAAATTCCCGTAGCCTTCCCTAATTGCCCTAGATAAGCGCCTCTTGTTTTCAAACCTGTAATTTCTCTTTTTTCCCCATTGCGTAAAATAAGATGTATGGCTAAATCAAATACATTGGATCACCTTTTCATTGTATTTCGATCATTCGTAACGCTGGAAAAAGCCAATCAAGCGTCTATCGTTTTCGATTTCGATTTCCATTCCAAACTCTATTACCATTAGAACGGTATCCATGACGCGGACGCCCAGGCTGAAATAAGTAGCTTATCATCTAAAGACATCAAGGGTCCGGAAAACGGCCGCAAGTGCTTTATCCTCTATACTTAATCGTTGAACTTCCCTTATCCGTTTTCCTGTGTTTCACCACCGAATGGAGTCACTGAGCAGAAGATGGAGCAAATAGGAAACGTGGCCACGGTTATCAGAAGTTTTGCAGAAATTTAAGCAAACCTCGGACGCCACATCAAGAAAATAAAAGGCTGGATAGAACAGGGAGGACCAAAGAGATTTTTCGTAATGCATACATTGGGTAGTGCATATACTGGGTAATTTAAATAAAAATTCTATTGTATTTGTGCGCGAACAGATTGCTCGCCGATTGTGGTGCTTTTAAAATGCGTCCTAATATATTTGTAATTGTTATCCGCATAATACGCCCCAATACATGTACATCGAAAACTTCAGCCCCGGGCAACTCATATGGGACTCGGTGCCCCGGGAGTCTTGGGAATCTGAGGTTCCCGAGCTCTAATATTCCGAAAATTTCCCTGACATCGCATACGATTCTCAAATTTCTTTCGAGGTTCTTCTTCGGGGACCTCGGTCGCCGAGCCCTAGCACCCCGAAGATTTGCCGGGGCCGGAATTTTGCCTGGCTGCCCTAAGCTCTACTCATCGCCATATTGCCTACAATATACTAGTGTCTTCTACCGGACAGTACGTACCAGCTTCTATTCATTCAATGAGAGGTAGTAAGGAGACGACTGAGGAAAAAGTTTATTTTATAAATATTCATATCGTTGGACGTATCCATCATAGTACAGATTTTCAACAACACGTTTATTGACTGCGGAATTCACACTTACTAGAAGAAGCAAAGCCTGTAAGGCACACATATGATTGTTAATGTTGTCATTGCCAATAATAGATCATATTTTGAACTTAATAGAATTATAATAATAATATTAAATGTATCGTATTTTATATAGTGGTTTGAGTTGAAGTAATACATTTAAAATACTAGTTGATTGATTACACTTTGATCCTTGAATTGATCCCTCCCTTTTACTTCAAGAGGGCGTGTCCTATACCTTTGATGCCGGTGACCATAACATTTTTATAATTGTAGGGGGATTAGCTAATAGCCATAAGCTCCCGTCCACTGAAACCATGAACCCCATGTGGTAGTAAGTTAACGACATTATTATCTTAGTATTTAAAACGCACTGTCACGCTGGATCGTTTTATCACTGACTTTAAACGAGAAACGTTTTTCACTGTCAATAGATTTTGTGATTTTGAGACCATTATGAAACCTGCCCTTGATTCTATAGAGCAGCTTGTTAGCGAAGTTCAGTTCACAAGCCTATGTAACACAATTTTTTTAACACGACGCTTCACTACAACGGTGCTAACTAATAACATACGAATTTACTTACTTCCTGGTTCATTTATTGCCTTCCGGTATGGTGCTCCCATAATTAAACATTTCACTTTCCTGCAGAAGGTCCACACCAAAATCCGTTTATCGGTTCCTAAGAGATGCAACGTTCCCCTCGATACTATTTATATATCTTACTCATCTGCTCTCGATTGCTTCGTTAATATGCGTGCATACGAAAAGCTTAATTTCGGCCTGATATCCAAGATTAACTGGCATACGAATGTTCTCCGCATCGGAAAACTAGTTACGTCTACTTGAAATGGCCTACTATGAGCTCGAAAACAATCTGCCTGCTTGGCTATCACTCCGTCCCAAAATTTCCTTACTAAGACATCACGGCAGTACGTTTTGCTACAACAAAGCTACTAAAATTTGATGCAAAGGGCATGACCTTTTACATTGAATTAGCGAAACATCATCTTACAGCAAAGAGAATTAAGTTGTAAGGTCAGGATTATAACAGGGCCCCTGATGTGAGTAAGAGTTAATAAATTTACCACAATTTTCTTTTCTAGATGCTCGCTACTCTATTACGCAAAAGCTTGTTGTTATTATAAGCATTCAACTTTGTTCTACATCATTATTGACCTTGTCAAAGCCCTAGGGATATAAAACTAAATACAATCAAACATCTTTTGTATTCACGTGAATGGTCTAGGACTAGGCCATGTTCGCAAGTTACTGTTGATTTCCTTTGCGTAAATCTGTGCTATAGCTCGTCCAATAAGCCTTCCAATGACGGATTCTAGAGAAGGTGGCCTAATATGATCTTCTTCAAATAAAATGCAGGCTACTGCGTAATGGTCTGCTGGTGTGTAATTGTCAACATCTATTTTGATATCTTTTTTTGTGTATAGGAATAACAAAATATAGCTGAAAGTTCCACTCTATACTCATAAGGTGTGTTGGGAATCTAATGAAGGTGCTGTACAATCGCTCACGACATTTGTTTAGATAACAGGGCTACTAACAAGCAACTAAAAAAATTATTTATTACTGATTTGTTCTAGAAACTTGTTTTACCGTTAAGGCATTTTGTAAATTCCAAGCCATATATTAGAATTATAGGATAATTTTAGTCCTTCAATTGCTGAGTTCGTTAACTACGGTATGCTTGTACGCTAACTATGTATCCAAGTAATTGTTTAGCTCACTAAGTTCGTTCGCGTATATAATTCCGCCTATCATTTAAACATGAGAGTGTAATTAACAAAACTCATATACGGAAGTTAGCTACGAATTAGCGGTTTATTATGATCAATATTATTATTATTATTCGAGATGAGTTGTGACTTGATACAAATTTATTGAGTACACTCAAACTTTTCATATGCACACACTGCACTCATAGAAATTTGCCTCAAGGTTAATGGAGTTTCTACAAACAGTCTTTTATCTGTGTGAAGCCTTACTACAGAAAAACAAAAATCTCATCAATATACGACAGAGAGCAATATATCCAAAGATTTCACGAATTTAGACGATGTTAGTTGGTGTATCATTTGAAAGTGACATTACCTTCATGTCGCTAACAAACGTCGCTGTATACCGTCGTTCTAATCTTTAGCACACTACAGGCGTCAATGGTCTGACTAAACATACCTAAATGAACACGAAATACGCGAATATACTAATAATGATAACGCATATGCCTGATATTTTGCTGTGAACCAAAATTAATGTCGATAGTAATCATTAAAATTATGAGAATTTTCATAAGCTCGGCTGAGAACAACGTAAGCTGCTACAAAACGATATGTTATATAAGCCGTAAATGTAAGTTTAAACTGTTGATTAAATTCATGCAAATTCTTTAAGCATTAATTGATTAAAAACAAAGTGAATTTAGAGGCATGTGCGGACTATGAGTCGCCCTTGAGTTGCGTACGCGTACCTTCACCGCTTGGTACTAAAAATGAATGCTCGCTACACACCACTTCCACGTGTTTATTTAAATTTAACTTAGAAATGCATGTAACAAAAATTATGTGAAGTATGCGTGCCTCATGTGTACTTCATGTGCTATTCTAGGATTTGAAAAGATGGAATTATCTACTACAACGAAATTAATCAAGGTATCCTCATAGGACTTTGCATAGGGTCTGAACTATTCAGGAATTCGCCAATCGAGTGATTGGCAGTACCAAGCATTCAGTCGTTCGATACTTTTCGTAAGTAAACGCTAGTGTGCCTACTGCTTCATGTTCACTAGATCGCGCAGTAGCGAGTTGTAGATAATATGTACAATACTTGATCCACTTGTAACGATAGATTAATTTCCTGAACTGTATTGAATGCGCTTTATTAAACTAATCATTTCATAGTGTTGTCTCATTGGCTGTGTACGGGTGTACGCATTTATGTAAAACTGGCATAGTTTCTAAGCTCTTGCCTTTCTAGCCCACTCATTCTGGTTGCTGGTCATATTTAGCTCGAAAAAAGTTAACTTCTTCTCTTACTTGCTGTTTACTGTCAAACTAGCTGGCCGCTGTTTAATTCTGTGTCAAAAATTGCATTCTTCCAAAACGAGATATTACGATATCCTTTTGTTAATTGGGTGACCAGATAGCATTTAATTAATTTGAACGAGGTAATTTATACATTAAATACGCAGACTTTATTACCTTGCATGTGTTATGAATTGTCCCATTGTGCGTTACTAAAATCATTATTATTATTAATATATAGTTATAGATATATGAGAAAATTATTATTATTATGCGTTAAATTATTATTACTCTATGTATAAATACCACTTAAGGCTCCTTCTCTTATTATTATCTTTTGTCTCTGACAGCCACTTTGGACCCGTCCACCAGGTTTCACTCCAAGTCATACCACACTTTAGTGCTGCACTTACTTAATCATATTTTGCTGGTGTTGATGATAATCGTTATTAAACAGTGCCATTTTTTAGAGGTTTACTTGTTGCATTTTTGCTCATGCGGCGAATTTTCATCATTAGTGTGTATTAGCAACTGCCAGAGAAGTTCTAATTTTTTCTTTTAGCTGATATTGTGCCTGAAAGCACGTCAGCTGACTTCGCATGTCAACTGCTTTCAAAATAATTCGTGAGAGTATCTTTAACTCTCATCCAGTTTACCACGGCCAATAGGAGTTTTAGGCTAGAACATAATCATGAGCCTTCACGGTATATATATTATTGCTCACATAGTACTCCGCTCTAAGTTATTTGTTAGCACAGCGCGTTTTCGGCAACCTGAGATCATCGCCTGAAGCGATCAAATTCACTATTGTGTAATCGTTTTCTGTGACTTTTAGACACCTGCCATTGACATACTAAATTTGTACATGCATAGCAATTCAAACACGATTGATGCAATGTGTAATTTTGGTGAGATACTGAGGTACTACTATGGAGGCTTTTTTAAAAATTCAGCACGGTGAAAACACAAAATTCATGACTTTACGGCGTAAAAAACCGTAGTAAAGAGCGATGACATAACATTAATAACCATGCATGACGTATACTTGTTATTAAATTCTACCATGGTATTACCGACAACGAATCTCTGACACGATTCTTTTTAAATTCGGCTAACTGTGAATGCATGGCATCTCAAATTAAATGATACAAAGCACATACATCTAAAATGTATAAAGCGATTCCACTGAGAAACCCGCTAAACGTCCTAACAGGCATACCTAAAAGTGCACCGATATATATGTATATGCTTCATGAACCTTCTTCTTCTTCTTAAGGAAATGTCAGCGGGTGAAATGGTGGCAGAAATTTTTGAGGTTGAGCTATCATTTTATTGGGCTAAATAGTAAAACGATTATTCCACGAACGTGTTCATTGCTTAGAATCCGTCCGGCAAGCACCCCGTCGATGACAGAAACTCATTCACGTTTCGCGTCAACCGTGTCTGACTTATTGCATATCCTATACCTTAAAAGTTAGCCGTCAACCTTATCTTGCTTTCATCAGAATGTTCTTTGAAGTATGTAAAAACTCACACAATTTAAACGTAGCTTAATTAAAATCTGACGAGTTTTCGACGTCGAACTAAACTGGGGCTTTTTACAAACTGGATATAAATTGATAGTCGTGTCAAAAAGATTAAATAAAACCAGTAAAATAGGTCATTATATATATGCTAGACGAATATGTCAGCTCTAAGTAACTGTAAAGCGTCATATCCACCCAAGCAATCAAGGAACCCTTTATTTATAATGAAGCAGTATAGAGAAAATCAAAAGCTGAATTGCAAAAAGTTTAGCGATACAAGTGATTTATGAAGCTACGCTACATTTTTTAATTGTTTCAATTGATTGTACTCTAGTATAAACTAATGCACATGTATATTTTTAGTGAAATGTAGTGAGAATCACTCTGTCAGAATGACATTACTGACACTAATACCAGTAATTATTAGCACCACTGCTATTATGATGTACGGACTGCTAAGGAATACGTAATACAATTTCGTATCTGAGCCTATAGAAGGTAGTGAATTTTACACCTATCAAAGCCACATCATAAGTACTGAACTTATATATATATATATGTTGCAGGCACTTTAATGCAATATTTTAAAATCAGTTTTAAACTATATGTAATATCGTGCGAGTTAATGAGGTAAATACAAAGTGAGTGCGAGAGCGCTACCAGCCTAGTCTGATACTTGCTTTGTCTACTATACTTTCTTGCATTATCCGGACAACGTAAGTTTTTGCTTCTCGACTGCGACTAATATGCATTTACGAATTTTATACAATGAAAAATGACTGATGGCTTTGAGCCCCTATAAAACTAATTTAAAGCGTTCCTATATATATATCGATAAAAGACGACCAGTCAATTGACATTTGCAAATACACACATAATAATATCAAATGTAACGAACACGAGCAGGCCTAGTATTTGTCATAATCATTCTAATGATTGCTAATAGAATCTGATCATTGGTTGTTAGCCGAAAGATTCCTGTGATCCGCAAAGGAAAAGTTCACGCTTTGTGCACATCGCTTGAGCACGACGCCGAGAATTACGAAAGCTGTAAAAGAAGATCATGTCCTGCGTGCTCATCGCTCGAGTAGCTGGCTGATAGTATTTCGTGATGACGCGAAAACAAAATATAAATAACTAAAAAACATTGAAAATGACATAAAACATTACAGCGAACTTTCATCTTTTAATAAGATATCACCATCAATGTTGGTGTTTTGCCCTCATTCCATTTGAATAGAAAGTGGCTATTCGGTGGTCTCAGTGAAAAAAACTAAATTTTCTGAACAAAGTACGGAACAGTGCGTTTCTGTACTATATCCGATTTTCTTAGCGCCGATCGAGATTTCGAGTAAGGAGGGAGTGCGGCTGACGATGCTTGTTGGGACTGAATCCAAAAAAATGAGATTGCTATAATAGTCAGTAATACAGTTTGTAAACGCCAAGTTAAAGTTAAATACGTCAACGTACCATATAAAACTGCTTTGCTATTTATTATATTATACCACCAAACGTACTCGAAGTCCACACTAAAACCAAGCCCCTGACTACCCGCTCCTAGTACCTCGCTCTAGTATCTTGGTCGATATCGCGGCCATCTATGTAGATACTTAACTTTCTACGTACCTACGTATGTAACATTGATTAGTTTCATTTCTTTTTGTTTTAAATTTTCTCGGTTTGTGTCAACGAACACGTACCAAATATAATTCTAGCACACTATTCTAATAACTAAATTATCAGCTCAAAAACAGTGCGTGATGTGAAAACGCTTTTTGGAATCCTTTCCAGATTTACACGTTCACGCCGATTCATATGGGCATAGAAGACGAATAGATATATTTACTACATGCTAACGCATACGTGTATAGTCTGAGAGATACAGAAAACACGTATGCCCGAATGGCGTTTATTATATTTGACCACCATGGTCGTCAGCAGCATTACACGATGTTTACTAGTCCTATCATAGCTTCCCGGTGTCTTCTGAGTACTTATAACATGGGACAAGTGGAAGCTAAACAGTCTACAGGCATGCTCTTTCCATTCTATCCCTCTTTCCTTTCCGATGGTTTGTCTGATTTTCTGCAAGCGTTGCCTTAATCTTATCACTCTATATGCCAAAAAAACAAAACGAAGAAAAAATAACTTGGCTACCACTTTGTTTTCTTTTTTTCGGTCACTGTCCCCAATCACCGCACTAGTGTTTTTTATTGGCTATTTTCGCACGACTAGCTGCTTAAAGCCAGTATCGAGCAGATAAGTGCAACGAGAGTATTCATAAATATAAATTACCCAAAATATATTCTGACCTGCTTGACCAACTAATTGCCATACCCAACAGAATAGTATACCTTATATATATATATATATATTACTGTCCAATTAAATCTACTGGAATGCGTAAAGGCAGTAACTAGAACATCCTCTGTTTCGTCTGCATACAAACAACGTATAAAATTAATTGGTGTTTACATAAGGCTATAAATACCTATATGGCTATCCAAAATTGAATTAAAAACAGATATAGTATGTTTTTCCAAAGTGAATCTATCCAGGAAGGACGGTTTGGCTATAATGACAAGTAAGAAAAATCTGAGCCTGCAGGGGTGAATAGCCCAAGTACCTGGACCGTTGATCCTGAACGACTTAGCTGCATAAGTGGAGAATTGAAGCAATACGATGCTAAGTCTTAATTCTCTAGCGATTTCTATTGCTCGAAAAAAATTACCGTTCGAATCATTTCCACCGTAGCTACATTGTTTAGTGAAGGTGCCTTTGCACTTAAAACCTCTGTATGATTTGTCTGAACATACATCACAGCAATGAGTACAATAATAAGTCCTTGTAAGCGACTGTAGGTTTTTTAGTGGTATGTTGCTCACTAGATTTACATGCCCTCGCAAGATGTGGAAAAATATTTAAATAAGTAAATAAAATATCGATCTAGAATGCAGCCTATTGGTTTCAAAAAAATTTTCAGGCAAGTCATTCAAAGGATAATTGCAGATAGGAATTAATATACAAATAACGAAAAAATAAGAGAGAATAACACAGTTAAATGCAAACACATATCATTTTCTTTTTCGCCTATGACTGTTTATTAATTAAAACAGCACTGACGAGAGTGCTAATGGTCATAAACATGTTAAGAACCTTAAAAAGGTACTCAAGATGGCAAAGTTCAAGAATATATATTTTCAAGACGCAATGTCCAGTGCGGCACCCAAATTTAAAAATATTTTCGGGACGTACAAACAATGATATGCACGCACTACAAAATAAATTTTATTCTAGATAAAATGATCAATATTTGTTTAGTGTGTCAATCATTTTAATTAATTTATTTAATAAAAAGACACCGATAGAAGTACATCCTGAATTTGAATGTATGAGTTAAATGTTTAAAGGATGAAACAAAGTCTGGCCCGTCAAGGAAATGAAATTGGAGAGTAAACAAAAACTATAGAGGGCAAAAAATTCAAGCACACTTGTTGACACACATGATAAATCATGCAGTGCGTACAAGTCACCGATATTGCCAATGCAGTCATCTCGGATGAACGTTGTTCCGGTTTATTTGGGTAGGTTTAGAGTTTTGACCCAGTCAACTCATCTGCCGTGTGGTACCTTGAGAGATATATTGCGAATTTATGCCTTTGCCTGAGGCAAATTCCATGGGAAAAAATCGAGTCTGAAAGGGCGAACACTGTCTGGTCATTAACAGAAATTCTTACGTAACATAAAACAAACATAAACGAAATGTCAACGTGAAAATCGGCGGATACGAAACAGTAGCGTACTCTGGCCCTCTTTAGATACCCACGGAAGGTCACCATTTAATATATACAACTTTCCAGTTGCTCCACGCGGCAATCGGTGAACCAAAATTCGTGCACCGTTTAACTTTCATTTAGTAACAACACGGAACAAATGCAATGGTTCGGTAAATGTTCCTTTGAAAATTTACTTGTCTGATGTGCTTATGAGCTTAACTGGCTATGCTATATTTGTCAATTATTTACATTTAATGGGACATTGCAACTTTACGTATCTTAACGAGAAGTGTTCAGTGGTTTTATGCGTTTGCATATATCGTATATATGCTCAAGCATGCCCAACTTCCGAACAATTGATGTTAAACAGGTATAACAAAGTACCATATTAAAAAATTCGTTTTCAACACCTATAGCGGCGATTTATATTTAAATTATAATTTTAATAAAAATTACGTTAATTTTATTGTTAATCATCATCATAATCCATTCAAAAATAAACTTTTATGCGCCGGGTCCTTCTGTCGTACAAAAAGCGGTAAAAAAACGAAAAACTAGTTTGTTGACGTTTTAAACGCAGTACCTTCATAATTTAAGAGCTTTTCAGATATGTGACGATGTACTATAAGGTGACAGACGCAAAACGCCATTTCGGTGCGTTTCTTTCTCAACGAACGATTAAATTGATAATAATTATTGCTGATAATTTGGTGATGAAAAAAAGCCACGGCATTAATCTAGCCACGATCGCGCACCAAAACTTCTCCGTAAACGCTGCAACTTGCCTCTATCCACGCTTTCGACGGTAAAATCGCTCCAAAAATTTCTAAGTGACCATTTCATAAAAAAGAAGGATGTTAAAGTTCTTGTCAACTGATTTCTTTAAAAATCTATAATTGGGAAAAATCGCTGGATATGTTATATAAGTCACCGCAATACTGATGTTGACCTTTCGAGCACTCTGTCCTAGGAATTTAAACATCTTTTATAAGCAAACATCGCTTAGTATTCGAAAGAGTATAATAATTATCGTCCAAGAAACAGGGCAATCATCCCAGAATCAAACATAACTGATCAATTGGCTTATCCGGAAAGGATAAACATAAAATAGCATCTCAAGATCCGAGAGTCTTGCACTGTTTTCTGTTAAGTTCGGAATTGGGTTTCGCCGGTATTCTACTATTTATCGTAATATATTGTACCACATTTTGTATATGAAAAAGACACCTTAAATTCTAAATATATTCTAAAACGCAACGTTTAATGATATAATACCGAAATAATTTAAAATATAACCCCGAAAATAAATGTATGTTCTGCAGTTGGCTGGCAAAACAATGAATATCATAGCCTTGCGTTTCCTTAATTTGTCTAGCCACCGTAGACAACGTTTAATTGCAGTGTAGTTAGTCAACCTGCTGGAGAATTTTAATAAACGAAGTTCGATAACACAACCAATTTTGATTGTCAAATGCTAGCACTTTTGCTATGAAAGTTAGAGTTACTTATTTAACGAAAGTTGATGATGCGAAATGACGAGTTTGTGCGCTTCAACGTAGAACTACAAACCTGCAGCTAACACTAAAACGTTTGAAACGTATAAAACAAACAAAACCATGTGCATAAATCCTCCGGGACTAAATTTATAATTGTGGCTTGTCCTAGTCTTATAAAAATGGTCATCTGTAGGTGACAACACGCACAAAAATCACAAAAATCTCTTTTCTGACCTCGGGTCAGAAAAAACCAAATCGGCGAATCATTAATAATAAAATTGTTTTATTTATTTTTGGTGTTCTTTATGATATGTCTATGCGATCTAGCATACAGAGCCAATAAAAATCAAACAAGTGGCGGTCTCCTTTTTTCAAGTTATTCTGATTCATACTGATAATTTTTATTAAATCGAAGAATTTTTATTAAATATAATTGACCTAACATTGAAGCAAAAGTAAGCCAATACTCATTCCACCGCTTCCAATAAACATAATTTCTTCGTTGACATGACAGTAGTATGTATTGCATTCAGTAATTTAAAACAAAGATTTTTCTTTCGGACTACAAAAGATTTTTAAAAAATCGCCACTTCACAATTCGAGCTGTGAACTATATAGTGGTTGACGCTCCCATAACCAATTGTTCGCCATGTGGTTGTCTGTGGAGCTGTTGATATGGGTGTTGCTGTTACTATTATTGTTTTTCTTGTTATTTTCGTAGCTGCTACTGTTGTTGCAGGCCATCTTATCTTTCAAGCCTTTGAGGATTTAGGAAATTAAACTTGAAGTGGCTGTGAAAAGTCCGGTCAAAAAAGGCTCATTTTCGTGCTTATCCATATTAACATTATTAGTTAACTGTGAGTCAGAGAAAATGTTATTTCGTCACTTTGCTTGCGGTTAAGCGGACACTGACCTTTGAGGCGTTGTGGCTTGGCATATATATGTCATGTTTTTTTTAAATTAAGATTATATACACCCTGAATTTGACTGAATTCTCACTACAGTTATACAACAGGCTTAATTTAGTCATTCTGCCTGTTTAAACCGCTGTTACTACAGACATTCGTTGAGGAAGGGTAAAGCGGTCATTTGCAAGTGTTAAACTACAGCTATCTGATTTGTTTGTATTTCCAATGTGATAGTATCAATGTTTTTCGTTATGAATAAGGAGTTGTGAAAGGGCACGACAAACAACCGTGTTAGATTTTTTGAAAAACCCCTATTGGCAACAGTTGTAGGGATTAACAGAACTGGAAAGTAGCATATCACCGTATTTCGGGGAGGCTCACGCTGAACGCCATTGATGCCATATATGCGACGGTCACATACCACATTAGTCTTTAAAAAAAACCTGTATAAGGTTAATTTTTCACAGTTTTCGACATATTCAAAGGCGAATAACAACAAGTTTGTATCCGGTATGCCACTGTTGTATCAACAACACCGACAGATTAAGGTAATCGATTTGTGTCCAAACGCTGTTTTATGTTAGGCTAGTTATGAGAGTTATATAAAACATTTTAGGCCCCATGTGTGCAATGGTGCTCGGCTCACAAGCGGTAAAGTTTTTCAGTTTAGATTTATACTGATCCGTCTTACCACAGCCGGATCAGTATAAATTTCTTAGTAAGCACTCAGCTCATACATTCCTGATCAAAATTTACGTCTATTACATTAACCTTGTGCGTCTATTATCACAACCTTTGCTTATCGAAGTGTTTAAATACCAAGGTATTACAATTCAGTAAATAATTCCACTACAAATGGGCAAGAGATTATCAGCAGGCAAATGAGAAAACTAGAAAAGTTAAGTTAGGCGAAATGAATTGATGATACGAAGATCGCATTGCTTAGGCATAAAATGAATGGTTCACGCTTGGCCTAGTTGTTTTGAGATTGACCGGTTCGAGTAGGCGGACCGACGAATTATAGCTTTATTAGTTTTTCGTATGAGAAACATTAGCGTTTTTTATATATAGAAACAAACAGTGTGTGAAAAACGTTGGCATATCTAAGAGCCCAAATCACGCAAATACTAGGAAGTTCCAACGTGTTCAACGCTTTAAAAAGAGATATTAAAATATTGAGGACTTAACTATATTAAAAAAAAGAAGGTAAAGGTATTTATATTTGCTTCATATTTTCACATATTGTTCACATTTTACACAAAACATGAAAATTAGTCTAGTCAGCTTCATAAGCCATACTTGCTATCGCGAGAAGAATATATATATATATATATATTTTTGTTTTGTTGTTGTAATTGCTTGTTGTTGTCACTGTACAGCGATATTGCTTTTATGCAGCTTTGTATTTTGGTTGTGTCACTCCCTTTGTTCGTCCGGACCCACGTGGACGCGACCCGGCCATTCCCAGCAACAGCGTTATAGCACAACTACTAGCCACTATAATAATAGCCAAAATTTACCACCGCACGTGCGTCTCCGACCGTGTTAGAAAAAAACTGGTTCCACTAGGATTTCCACCGAAATTGCTCATGCTACAACAGTAACGGCAGCACGATGAAACTACTAATAGTTTCAATACTTGATTGCGGTTTATACCGCAGCAAGATTTCTCTCTCTCATTCACATCACGTTTTAGCGAATTAGCTTTACTGTTGTTCCCGCTCACTATGTTTTATGTTACTAGGGTAACTTGGCAAAATGGCTCTCTTGCTTCCCCCACGAGCCTCACCCACGTAATAGCGACTATAACTAACCCGAACACGCACCCACCCAACATACGTAGTGAAATCCATGAACTTTTGGTTCAACCAGTGATCAGGGCGATATGGAATAAAATACGCAAAATGTGACACAAAATAAGCAAGTTAGCCATCAATCGATGTTCGAGTTTCACTATATAGTTGTCAATGTAATGTTTGTTTACTGTACTTAGTTGACCATGGCTCGACAGTCGTTTATATTACAATGTTACACTGAAGACACTTTGGACTATGGATTGTGTTCGGCCACGGCAATGTTAATCACCACACACACTCGATAAAACAGTAACACTTTGGCTCATCCCAGATAAATATGTGCCATTTGTCTTGTGAGGCAGTTTAATTTGGTCTCTCTATAATGTGAATCATTAAAAAATTCTGCCGTATCACTTACGAATCATTCAACTTGCAGCACACCTTCTGCATTCTAATGAAATGATAAAAATAACGCCTGTACAGCATTCAAAAAGATTTTAAAATACGCGGATTCACCTGCAAAATGCCTTTAATGGTAGGATATCGTGATTTATTTATGTAAAGAGAACTGTAAAGGCTTTAAATTAGTGTTCTATTGCTTGACCTTCGTATCTTGGTTAATTACCTCACTTATATATATATATATATATATATATATAT
>MNPL01005200.1:6533-30388 GCA_002081605.1 Tropilaelaps mercedesae
GCGATTTCGTTGAAAAGTTCGCGGTGTTATTTCAACTCTACGGTGAAAAGGCGACAAGACGAACCTACAGAATAACGTTTGACACGTTGCGTCGAATCGCATCGTGTTGAAGCGAACGCTCATTTTCTGGCCCGTGCTACCCAGCCGTGTTGCCGGCTGAACCACGACGAGGTAGTCGACGTTAGGTAAGGCGCTCACCTCAACTTTTTGCAAATATTCGAATAGGCTAGATTAGTGTTTAAGAGAAGGCTACGGCGCAGAATTACTTTTCCCATAGGCGGCCATGGATGAACGGCCACCACTTCGCGGGTTATTTAGTGATTCCGCGGCAGGTTTCGCGACCAGGCCTTGACGCCAGCTATGTGGCTCAGTGGTGGGACACTCAGTGAATCGGTACACTTGGTTCTTCGTGTCTGAACAATCGCCCAGCACGCGACGTGTCGTCGACAACATTCGTGTTCAGATCCAAAACTGTTTGGGGGAAAACGAAGGTGAAAAATCAATTCGCTGTCCTTACCGTTACGCCCATGAAGCGTCGCGGCACAGAGTAGGTGGTGCAGGTCGGTACGTCGACCTGTGGCTGGGTGTCGCAAACGTTGACATTGATAATCGCATACAGTGCAGTAGCATTCAGCGAAACAGATATAAGCGCTTTTCGATCCGTGAGCCTTTCCACCATTATTAGATCCGGTTTCGACCAAACTGTCGGACGGGGTTCCCAACATGAAAATTGAGAAAGTCGAACCTGTATCAGAATTAACTAGAGGCTGCGACACAGTTTTCGGATAGGTCGCTTGGCTTGTGCGCAAGATTAATGAACATGAGCGAATTTCCGGCGTTATACCTGCATATCTATGTACCAAGTAGAACAATGGCACTAGTACATAACGACCGAACTAACCGAAAACGCGATGAATATGTTATCAGCCCAATGCAGTCTTGCTCTTTAGTGGCGTTGTTTTGAACGATCTCCTACTGAAGTCGTTTTAATATAGCGAGTCAAAACGCGTTAAATCGCACAATCAAGGGTTACAATAAATGTAGTTCAAATTCGTGACTTATATATAATGATGCATTTCTTTAATTTAAATTGATAAAAGAGATTCATAAAAAAGTATATATATATATATATATATATACGTATTTTTGATATAATATCGATGGACTACTTCACCTTGCGAGCAGAGTCCAAGGAACGAAACATCTGAAAAATAACAATAATTTATCAAAATATCAAGATGCGATAAGTCATATTGCACTTACTTCTCATTTGCGCTCACCTCAACTTCCTGCAAATAATCTAATAGGTTAGATTAGTGTCGCAGTTAAGGTTACGGCGCTCCTTCCTTCCTCATTCTTTTTCTTCCCCCTTCTTTGTTCTTCTTTTTCTACTTCACTCCTCATTATGAGCACAACATCAGCATGTACGAGGCAATTACGAAAACGATTTTTTTAATTTGAAACGATGTATATAAAATACATATTTGAACTGGCCCCTTCCTCCGCAAGAAGATGGAGATCATTCGCGTGTATTTTTAGTCGACACTGAGTAATGTAGCAGGAAAGAGAAAATATGAGGAGGAATTAACGTACCCAACAAAAATACAATTGTCTCCGATACGCTAAGGGCCTCCGTGATTTACTTCGTAATAGGCCCATGGCTACGCACGGACACATACGCTAGCTTACGAACCTCAGCTTCTTAAGTATTCAAATAGGTATTGTGATAAAAAGCGAACGACGAAGTCTTTCTGTACAGCTTGAGCAAGTAGTAATCGTGTTCCGTAGCGCGTGCAATACGCTCACCTTTGTTAATCCTGAAGTAGCCGACGCCTGCAACCGTTATAGTTAGAACCGTTAGAATCCATGATAATTCTCCACAGCTCAACCGAGCACCCCAGCCAACTCCACCTAATGATGTGCACGGGATCTCGAAAAACATTGAAGCAAGCTTGAACAGCCTTGGGGCTTTTGTTGCACTTACAGTAAATCTTTCAGTAAATGACGGCTATTTTTTTAAATAAATTTTGAAATAATGACAGAGCGTCGATCTGGAGAGAATGCCTCATATGTAATCTGTTTACCATGTGTACATGGTACATCGAGCGCAGCACTATGACATATAAGATGCTGTTGGGGATGTTTTTGAAAACGCGTAAGACAATAACATGGAGAAGCACATTAAACAAGTAACATTCACGCCCTTCATGTATTTTGCGCTACTAGTGAACCTCGCAATACGCTAATGGGTGGGAGAGAACCAGTCAGAGCCCATGAATGACCGCTATACTCCTGCCATTTTACGTACCTAAAAACATAGCGCATACCTTCCGTGACCCTCCAGTCACACTGTAATTGTAGACGATCTCCTCACATCTACAAAAGCTAGAAAATCGTGGAACGCAATCGGCCAGCTATCACTGTTGGCCATCGTGTCTACGGGGTACTGAGTGCGGGGTACCTACACCACCCGCTCGCTTTACGCCTATAGACGTGTAACATCGTACTCATACTAAGGGGTAGGACCCGATGGACTTCTCAGGTGTCTGTAACCAATTAAGTTTAATCGGACCAACGACGTAATACATTGGGCGGATGTAGATTGTAATGGGTTTCATGGGTGCCAGTGCATTTCGACAGCACGACCGTTGGGTCCACTGTGTAGACACGCTGTCATTAGTAATAAAAATGAATTCTGCTACGGCTGACCATTAACCGCAACTACCTCGTGTCTTTGAAGAGGGAATACTAATTGGCTGCTTCAAAAATGTTTCGTTTATCTTTAGGGCCGATGGAGAAGAGGCTGGCGAATTCAGACGAAGCCGTCTGTCCTGCGCATCTCAGGTGGCCTTTCATGGCGATATCTATGAAATACGGGAACTCCGGGATCCGTATGGAATGGCCCATACTCTTTCGGAAACCGCCCGTTATATAGCCTCGTTGACCCTGCGAGGTGACGTAATCGATGTTGAACTTCTCTAGCCGCTGGCATTTGGGGTCCGCCGCTGCCACAAGCAGGTCGGTGAAGTGGTTGCTATTCCTTTCTAGGCTCAGGTCCAGCATATCTTCAGAGACAGGACCGGAGAACGGATTGCCACACACTACCACGCTCGGGCTAGAGCGGAAACTGTGCAGGACTACCGCATTGTGCCTGTTTACCGAAATGCCGATATGAGCAGCTTCGCGCTCGTATGTGTGAAATATAAATATATAAACTGTAAACCGACTTAGCCATCTGATCGAGACAGTTGTCGTCGCCATGACCAGTATCGAACCGAACTTCAAGCCGTTCCGATAAATTTTGCGGCGCTCCGTTGGTTGCGATAAGTGTAGTAACGTTCATGACATACTTGGCCTTCGGCGTCGCTATCTGCCATCTTTGCGGGCAAGTCGAAAGGAAGGTTCACGAAACAGTGGAAAACAAACCATAGCGTTGACACCTCTGAAATCGTAACCAATATCGGACCGATAATGTCCTAGAAATATCTGATCTACGAAAATGCGAATGACAGGGAGGTCCTTCCGGCAGAAGCTAATCTGTCAAGACGAACTTCCATAGCTATGTAGCACTAGAGCATTGCGACTATGTGGTCGAGGAGTGACTGTAGCGGTCTATCCGTTCGACTCTCATAGAGGTACATGCTTCTCGTTCAACACCGACGATGCTCGGGTGGAGCAGAGGCAGTTCGCTAGATACGAGCTTGAGAAGGTCCTTAAAAATATCACCGATGTTTTTCACATGATTCCGTACCAGCACTTGCCTTCGATAGATAAGGCGTCAGCAGGAGAAAAACAAACGCAAGTTTTCGGCCACATCCAGCGGCGCACACCACTGGATTCTATGCGTCCCTCGGTAGTGTCGAACCCACGTGACGAGTTCCCTATCCTTTAATGGATGCATTTGGAAACTACGTCTCGTTGCACGCGAAACTGGTGCTAACAGTAACTGCGATGTGATAAAAATGAATAAATGCGTTCGCTGAGTCTATTACATGCTGTGGCCGCGCCCGTGCTACGCCTATATCGCGGCCTCCCCTGGTCGGGGGCCGTTCCAAATGGCACCCCACAAGGAAAACATCCGCTCACCGACCAGAAAAGGTCGCGCCTGCGATAAACAGCTACCCGATCAAGGTAATGGCATTCGATTGAAACAACATAACAATAAAAAAGTAGACCCTCTCCTCCATACCACATGCAGATCGACGCGGGGGAAAACGTATTCTTCACATTCATCCATTTGGGACGCGATGCAAGACCGTACGCTATACGAGATTGGCGATTGTATACTCATGGCCGCCGACGCTATCCCCACATCGGTGATGCCACCGACGGTTATCAAGTGCAGGTATTCCGGGAGAAGCACCGCTGAAACGAGTTAGCTTGTTCAGACTGACAAACGAATTCAGCTATTTTTTGTTTGTTTGTTTGTGTTGTTCTGTCGACACACGTGTTGGGCGGGACGACCGCGAAGCGTCGGGTGTCGTTCGTACGAGACCATCGACTACGAGGAGTTTGCTCTCGGACCATTATACCCTAGAACCAAGTCAAGCATTGATAATGGCTCGTAAACGGGGTTCCTAGAGATCTACGTTCGTAGGGGGTAAGGGGCTAACGTAAGCACGCGTTCAGCGTGTAGCTAAAAGGTCAGACCACAACTTACTTCTAGGTCCGGTGTTAAAGTTTTTCTCAATCGTACGCAGATGATCTGCCCCGCATCTCAATTCGGTTTCAACTTTATACGCCGTCCAGTAGTCCCTGAAAGTGCACCCCCGTTAAGCTCGACGATGTCCTCTGCGTTTCTTCGAGCACCAGACCCTTGGAAAACAGCCTCATGACATAGCTTCCATTTGAGCTTCACTCGAGTGGCGGGAGGTTCACCGTCGCCTGAGCGAAATCCGGCAGACGCGTCAACACAACCCGTTCGATTTTCGGTTGAGCTAGAGGAATGCAAAAACGACACACATCGTCATTGACGGTTAGCTCGGCCGCTGTACGTCTGAAGGGTCCTACACGAACTAGAGAACGACCGATGAGGAACGGGCCACGTGTGATGAGGGCATAGTGATGTTAGAAAAACCATTTGTTGACTTCACCCCGACGTGTCCAAACTTCGAGTGCGCGCCGGCGTAGCAGTGGCCTAGCAAGGCAGGCCGTGCGAAGGGGATATACCGACGACAAAGGAGCTAGTTTGCCTTAGTCTGCTACACTTGAGCGCGTATCCATTATACGCAACAGGAAGGAGGTTGCTTCGCAAAACGCGATAGATTCAACACACCACCTTCCACTCTGTAGTGGTGACTGTTCGCCCTCCAAGGTGAGGTCTGTGGTATTCTCGAGTTTACCTCGATCTTCTTTCGCAACTTGGATCTATTCCGGATCAGAGTAAATTCAGAGATGTTTCCGCTCAACTAGACCGGTTGAATACTATCGAATTGGCTCGCTAAGCCGTACTATGCCGGATATGTGGCCTATAACAGAGGCAAGCGTTGTCGTCCTGCCGGCATTGGTAGCCATTAACAACAACGCCACGTAATCTGGATAGCTAGTATGAGACTTATCAACCTTTCGTCAATGTGAGACGTAACTGCCCGAGGAACAGTTGTGCCAGGGCGTTCTGCAGAGAGGACCCTTGACATCTTCCCGTTTCTGATACATGTATGGGCATTATTCTCGAACGGCAGCGTTTTGTTCGTCTACGCTAGGGTACGCTACGGTGTTTCGCTCTGATAATTCTGCGGGGCACGTAGCATTGAAACCGAACGAACTGCAAAACTAATGACATGTGCCAATGCCAAAGAACGAAAAGTTATATATTTGTGTATATATATGTATATACGTATGTTTATGCATGGAGAAAAAGAGAGAAATAGAGAGAGGAATAGGGGTCAACTTTGAATTGAGCAATGGGAACAATCGATCACCGAGTGGTGCCTTTCAGTGGCCGCGTTAGTGATGCCGGGTGTCGTGACTAAAAATATATCTAAAAATCCCCCAGAAATGAGCTATGAGGAATACCATATTTGGAACGAGTTTCCTCTTTCCCCTAATCATCGGAATCGAATTGAATAGTTCGAAATACCACATGTTTCGGCACTGTGAACTGAAGTTTGGCTGACACAAAGACGAAGCATCCCAAAGTTTTTCGATGCGCGTGTCCTTATTGGTCGATTTATGCAATACAAATCCACCTTCACCCAGGTCAAGGCGTGTGAGTCTCTGCGCACTCGTGGCCTGTGTAGACGCTAATGCAGCAAGACACCGCAGAACTCGCGCTGATGGCGGCCGGGACCCCGTAGTCAGGCCTTCGACACGGGAGCTTCTACAAACGCACCATAGTAGACAGATACTTCATGCTTTCGGTGCAGGACATTGGCGCAACGGCGTTGAACGGTTAAACATGGCAGCCTATACCGACCCGTATACAAAGCATACAACGGGATGGGATTTCTCATAGAGACCGGTTCAGACACCAAAACGGTTTATTATATGAACTCGAGTTCAGCCTTTCGTTTTCAGTTCTCGCAGCAGTTTGAATATTTAGTTTTCCTAGCGCAGGAGAGCAGTGGGGTCACCTGCCAATCTGAAAATAGTAGCTTCATTGACGACGCCAATTTCGACGAGAACTTTTTCGTCCTTTGTTTAAGTGGCCTATCAATAAATCTAGAGGGAGTTTAGGCCGAAAACATTCGAAGCCTGAATTCAGTGCTAGGCCTTGCTGGAGACGGTATGCTCTCTACGTGCACGTATCAATTATGCCGCAAAGGACCTTTTGTATGACTTTCGCGGCGGGTTAGCCAACGTTTGCTGAATTTAGGCGGTGCTTACGTCGTGAGCGCCACACGCCAACCACATAGGTCTCCGCAATTCGTCGTGGCCGTTCGCTACGCCGGCTGACATTGTCCTTTGTATTTTACTTATTTCTGACTGTCTTTGTCGTTTGACTCGTCACAGTTTGTTGTCTTAGGAATGATTCCTCTGGATGATTCTTGTTTGTACGCTTTTTTATTTCCCCTGTTTGATGCCAGTCGCAATGTTCTCAGTAGGCTGCCATGTAAAGCAATACCGTTCCGCTCATATGCTTTTATCCATCGGGTACGAAAGCACTGTAAGTATGAGAGGATGCATTGTTTTTCGTGTGGGTTTCTTCACACGAAATCACGGACATTTCAATAGATCACATCTTACAACTGGTATGTGATGAAAATCCGCTGATCCCTGTTCGGTGGGCCGTAATCGGCTGGAACTATACGATTACTAAAAAATGACTTAAAACCTCATATAATGACGAAGATGATCTATTAGGCGACGCTAGGGGGCACTCGCGTATGCGACGGCGATTGTCTAGTTGGTGAGTTATTTTTCGTTAGAAATTGATGTCGTTGCGACTTGTGAGGGCAATGAAACGCTCTTCGTAACTAGCACGAAATCGAAGAGGCCGGAGGATGTATAGGGATGGTCATACGTTTATAAAGTACTTGTACTGTTTACTCTGCGCGATTGCAACGACGTGATCTACTATAAATAGAGTTCCATCGATATGTATGCATCCTATAGCGTCGGGTTGCAACGCAACTAAATAGCTACATCGCCAATTCACAGCAGTTTGTTATCCACCAATGGGTTCGTATTTGATATAGGCATCAGGGTTCAATCCCCGGCGTTGCAAATTTTCATTTAAGGGGTCTTATAAAGCAATGCGAGAGGCAACATCACAAGCGATAAATACTGGCTGACGCGCAGCCCTCAAGGGGACGGGATAGGTCGGTGGCCGAAGAACCCGTTGTCGACATTGCCGTTGGTGTCATCCGCAATGTGGCTGGTGTGTCTAAAACGTCTAAATAGGCTGATCGTTCACCAGCCGTGTGAGACTTGTGAGACGATAGAACGATGAAGAATACTTAACGAAAAGAACGAAATCTGATGTTCTTTGAAGCATTTTACTCGGAGCATCAAAGAGAATAATTAGATTTGGATTATATTGCGAAATAGTAGTTCATGATCTCAAGAAACGTCTTCCTGCTTGTTTAGGTCATCGCATATTTCCTGAAAAAAGGGGAGGGCAAAGAGAATCATGTTATGACGGAGGTCTCTCATTGGTTTCAATATTGAGAACCGATTTCTACATATGTATATGCACATGGCAATCAAGGTATCACTACATACGGTTGGTTCCGTTTTTATTGTTATTATTATAAATATAATTCATTACCTAAACCTCATTAAACACAGCAATCCAAAAAGATTCCGCGCGGCACCGGCCAGACAAAAAAGTTGCTGCCGCACCGGAGCATAGCTCTGGCTCACGAGTACGGAAAACCTTTTACCAAACGAAGGGTGATCCCGGAAATCTCGTTGCCCGAGCGAACAGTTCACAAAGCATGCAAACATGACATCCACGTGAGTCGTACTGGCAAACGCTCGCTTGACTGTCACTTTAGTCATTCCAACGAAGGCCGCTTGGAGAAAAGAGCTAAAAGACGGAAATAAGCTAGAGATAGTTTCCGTCACGGACAAGCACGTAATACGCGATCACCTATAGCGTACTCTATAGAGTCTGAGAGAGCTATTCATTTCAACAATGCACGTCACTATGAGAATGTGTGATCACCCAGGAACACGCCTACATTGAAGTCTACATTACTCGGGAGTGTTGCACGACGAACGGGCCTTAGGCATCTGTGCTGCTACTCGTAAACGAGTCACGCTCGAGAGGTACGCTATAGGGTTCAGTGAAAGGACATCTCACCCTAATTTTGTAGGGCCTGACTCTCAGTTCTCCCCCGCGTTCTCTGTATCTGTTGAGCAGTTCATAGAATGACCGATAGGCTAGTTAATGCGTTAAGACGACCTACGGATGTTGATAGTTATCACTAATAAATGGAGCCCATCTATGGTTTTGTCGCATTGTTAATGCAATTTGTGCGTAAACTGAGGGACAGGTGGTCTGTGGCAGCTAACGCTGAAGCACGCCACCAAAACAAACGTATGAAATAGTTCTCCATAAATAATTTTTCTGTTTTTGCCTATCGTGGCGAAACGACACCCGCGTGTCTCTTCGCTTTAAGCGAATGGTTTTTGCCGAAACAGTTCGCGCAAATTTCATGCGGAACCTTCCACGTATCGGCTTTCCATTGACCGCCAGACGAGTACCTGGTCGCTGACTAATCGAAATTCACTCGAGCCGAAGCCAGACGATAGCTTTGTTCTTGCGCGTGCCTGATAGGGCCGAGTGACTATAGCTAACAAAACCTGAGTTTGTTGCGTCGATATGGCTTTCAGGTGACTCAAACTCAATTGCTGGGCTACGTTACTGATTTTCCATTTCTATGACGTCGTGAACCATTTCCAGAGCCTGCATAGCATCACGACTCGAAAGGTGGCCTACTGCGCGCAGTGCGATCATTATACGCTGCGTAGATGGAGATCTATTAATGGATGCTGCCGAAATCGGCTGCTTCTTCAAGCGCGCTGGCGAAGTGCGGCCGAAGTGTCGCTTTGCTGAACAATGCGTTTCTGGGGTCCGGATGGCAGCAGGCGAGGAATCCGTCAATGGATTCTGCCGTTTATCGACGTTCGACTACTGTGTGCATTGGCTCTCTTTCAGATGCTACATTACGCATCGTCGGGTTCGTATCACGCCACGCCGAGTCCCGTAGGCTTTATATTGTTTATTCATTGACGTGCGCATGCTCGGGGACGTGAAGGGCTGAATCAATGTACGACTTAGATATCAAATATCTCTCGAGAACTACCACGAAACATTACCCTGTTTGCAGTAGTTGTCTCCGCGAAGGTAAATCCGTTGTAAGCCTTCAAGTTCAAACGCCCTTTGCCTGCCTATTTGAATCTAAAAACCCAATTTTTTATGACTTCCGGAGTGCTTGCTGGATGGGTCGTTAACCAGCTTTATCCGGCACCAGGAGACAGGTATGGTTGCATGCACGTTCAATTACGTATATAGTAAGTTCCATGTCATTTGTCGTTTAATATCGGGCCATCACACTCTGGCAATTAGATGTCGCCCACGCATCACCTAGATGAATGTAGGCCTGTTCGTATTTCGTTTGCAGCATTTGGTCGATAAGTAGCTGAACAAAATAAAGTTGCTGAGGGTCAGTTGATTGGTTCGGCAATCAGGGCTCATTTTCTATTATCCGTCCTCGAATATGCAACAACTGCGGAATATAATGCCGTTGGCTCGTAGCGATTTTAGAAAAAAACCTACTTAGTGGCAAAGCACCGATTCGACAAAGGAAAAAACTATTTACGTCCATAGCCTGTGAGCAAATCATTGGACGTTTGTCAGTAGCATATCGATAGCGTGTTAGGCGAACGCTACCTAATCAAAGGTTCCGTTCGGTGAAGGCGTTTCCTGTTGAAAGGAGTCCTGTAACGAAACACAAAATTACTCAGGAATAACATTATTTCGTGGTTTTGTTAATAGCATGTGTCTTACGTTCCTGTACGAAGTCGGCTTTGCGTCTTTTCCAGAAAGATAATTAAAGCACCGTACTAACTTTAGCACTGTCACAGAAACCAGTTTGCCAGCCTTGCAATACCATACATTAGTCCAATGCCGTTGGAAAATGCTTTGAAATTGTAGTGGCATGGGTTTATTTGGTTGTGTTTGTTGGCGTTTCTTATTTAATTTTGTCTTGAAAAGGATCTTGCTGATGGGATAGCGTGACGTCAGCTGTCTCCATCAGCAATGATCGCAGTTCGTATTATCAAAGTTTTTTAGATTTTACGCGATTTAACCGCTAAAGCTGATACTGGATTGCATCGACAAATTTGTTTAAATTCGTCTTAATTTTAGTTTGCGAGAATGTCACTCTGCTGGTGGGGAAATGTTCAAGAAAAGGTCCTTTCGTAAACCTTTTGGAGCAGCCCAGCGCACGAGAGAATATGACCTTGCCCTCTTTCCTGCACGAAGCAAATAGGACTTTGCCGTATGAAAGTACGTGGCATACACATCTTTCACTTCAGCTATAACACAATTTATAATAATATATGACATACAATATAATAATAATAATGTGAGTGGGGAATAGCCTAGATCCCCGAGGAGTGAACGCGCATGTGTTAGGTGGTGAGGCACTGTATGCAGATGGTTTATTATATTTTAGTTCGAGTTCGCTTGGTTTGGTTTGGTTCCGAATAAATGTGCGCCAAATAAAACTCGCACAAATAAATACGCATACACGTTTACTTTATCAAAGATGGTGCAATTCCCTACAGAGTTTTGCTGGACGGCATTTTGAATATATCGGTTTCTGATGTGATAGATGATGTGAAGAGAGGTCTGTCTGCTCTCTTGTAGCATTCGCCTGAAATCTATATTAAAAAATTAAGTTATTATAGTAATTATAATAATATAAATTCGCGTGTCGAATTGCCATTTTACAGTATTACCGGCAATTACTTGTGCGAAATGACGACTTCAATTAATATTCAATTGTCCAAGCGCGCACATGCATTGTAGTACATTTTTGAAGAACGGCATTTTCTCTTTTGCGCGCAAACAACAGAAGGCTCTTTCCTAGCCATCGTTCTACAGTGAATTGACAACGGCTAAGCCCATGTTACTATAATCGGCGCATCTAAGCAACCGCCCGACACGTTTTACGACGTACATTAGTGCACGGAGACGACGTGCGGGCGCTCACCTGTGATGCTCGACCCCGTGGACATCACCGTGACGGTAAGCCGTGAACTTTCGGGACGCTCATCGTAGACTAAAACGAAACGGAATTCAGTCGTGGTACAGACCATTCAAGCAGCAAGTTGTGACGAGATGAGGTACGCGAGGTGCGTGTAGTACTATATTAAGCAAATGCTAGTTCTATGGCGTTTGTTGACCTAATCCGAACCGCTTCTCTTCTAGCTAGTGTTGGTGTTATTTTGCCTAGGTCGGCTGTGGTCTACCGTCCGTAACGAAATGGCTTTCAATGCGCGTGCAAGTATTGTAGAATATGAAATGCGCCTCGTTTTACTCAGTTGCACTGATAAGTAGAAGAGGAATAGTACTTAGATATGGCCGGGTCCCTGCAGCGCTGTCGGCGCAAGCCAATTGGCTTCGGCAGACGAAGTTTTCCCTGACTTGGGAGTAAGCGAACGGTCGGCAATGAATTCAAACAACATTTTCGATTTTATTCTCAGTTAAACAATAATATCTACGAACGTGCAAAAGAAAATGACAGATAAATTCGCATTCGCGTGAGAGTCTGATCCGGCGTCGGAGCGTGTGCAGCGTAGATTCGCTCCGGAAAAACTAGAGCCAGAAGAACGGAGACTAACAGCAAAGTTTCTGATGCGGGCCATCACCACCTGTTGTCTGTGTATTGCCGGTTTTGCAGTTCTCAACGGGATTTCCAAGCTCGAAGTGAAACCCCAGCATTAAACGGCACCGGCACTTTCCTGCTGATTAAAGTCGACATGTCGGCGCCGAGCCTGCCAACCGCGTATAGGATCACGCACTGCCGTGGTGACCTGTGTGACTGGACTGGAGCACTACGAACACGAAACCGTAAGTCGACAAATTGGCTTATTGGCTGCATGAGCTTAGGTTTTAGTGAAGTCCTCCAAAATAGAGGCGAGCCTTGTGATTCGAGTGAGTTGGCGAAGACTGACGAGTTGGTCCGTGTCGCAGGTGCACCAGTTGTACGAGATACAACCGTGGGTCGTGCAGACGGTGTTGGTAGTGCCCAAAATGGAGCTCTCCAACGGGATGATTTATGATGAGTTTCCTGTTCGACGCTTGTTCCGGTTTTGTGATGTCAAACTGTGCGTAGGTGAGTGTCAAGCCGTTTATGAAGACCGTAGTTGTACGTGGGAAATCATTGGAGAGTATGGCGCTGTCTACCATCCATACGTTACGTCTACCAATGGGGTGAGGTCTAGTCCTGTCGTGCACCACGCTGTGAGAAGTTTGAAAAAGGCGGGCTTTTTTCGTTTTTTCATTTTTCGTTTAACAGTTCCGCTAACGGAGCTTCGGCTTGTGCGGAGCCGTGCGTTGTGGCTGTTGGCTAAAGCATCTGCGCACGACAAAGAGTTGAAGAGAGTAAAGAATATAGTAAAAAAAACCATGGGAAATAACCGAACGAAAGTGTAGCGCATCATGATGTACCGTTATGCCTGCCGGGGCCTCACGGGGCAACGCAGTCCCACGGAGCTCTCGCATGTTCCCAAATGTAAGGTTTCTTTGCGTCCTGATGGTTTCATTTCATCGTTCCACGCCGGCAGGGCTAACGGATCTCCCCGAACTCCGTTATCCTGGAGAAAGCCAATTTCAAGTTCAAGCTTACACTCGTCAGATCGGAGCCGCAGCTCTTCGCGGCGTTCTACAAACTAACTCACCGCCATGACACTTGCGATCAGACAGGTGTCGTGTTGCGAGGTACTAAAAAGGTGAGAAAATGAGGTCGGGGAGTTCTGCCTTAGGAACAAGTGTCCGGCATCCGTTGATCGAGTGGTAGTGCAAAGTTAGACACGATCTAGAGGGAATTATTATATTTCATGTTTTTGTTATTGTCGTTTTTTACGGATACGCATATGACAAATGACCACTGTAGGGAAGCATGACGTTTTGTATTTGAAAGCGAATAGTACTGATATGGTCGCGGTAATATCGCTGTGTCGACGAAGAGGTTACGGGGCTACAAACCCAACAACTAACATGGCAGCGTACCGCCCGTGCGATCCACCTGTTCGAAGCAGCATGATCAGGATGATTTCCGCTGGATCTCACTTTGTTGTGCTGACTTCTTCCAGACGCTAGCCCTTCCGAGAGAGGGGACTTCGTTTGCGCCGAATGTTCGATATAGGCTTTTCTTGCGTGTGTTGAAGTCCGGTGAGCCAGTCAACGAAAAGGGACAGGAAATTCTGTCGTTCGAGAACCGCTTGTGCGATGCGCCCTGCATAGGGTCGCTTAAAAAGGGTGAGTGGAATGAGTAAAAGAACTGGGTAAAAAAAGCAGTCCAAAGACACAGGGCGTTCCAGAAAGGGAAAAAATGTACTTTTAAAGTAGTCTTATTATTTTTTTTATTAATTTAACCAAGTTTCCTGGCTTTTTTCATCAAGTGCACGTTTGGATACTAGTGTGGAAAATTCTTTTATTTGTAAGAAATACGCGTTTAAATCACGCCCACCTTGAAGAACGGGATTCGACGCTGTGTCGCCGAGGTCCAGTCGCAACGACGGTAGGCCGTAACTACCGATTTTTCACACCTGCGAAGATGTACGAGCAAAGCGAGAAGCCTTGCCCCACGTCCGACTTTGGCGTAGTTACTTTATGACAAAAACGAGCGTCCCATACTCGACTATGACAAAAGCGTGTTTATGATTACGGTTTGGCTGCCTCAACGGAATTAACATCCATCAGGATACCAGGACATTGTGCGCACACTTGCGGAACAGTGGCCAGGCGATTTCTTCGAGCGTACCTCAGATGTGACCCCACAATGCGTTAATGCCTTTCACTTCGTCGACATTTTCGTTCCAGGTACATCTTCGCAGGACGTAATAAATTGTTTCTGAAGGTCGTGCATTTCGCTCCCCCTTTCTCTATAGAGTTTATCATGCGGACAGATCTGCCCGCCTGCAAATTTCGTCACACCCTCAAGGTGAGCGCGGGGGCCACGAGCGGCGAAAGGACGTTCGTGAACCTAAATCTGTTGGCGTTCAAAAACGAATTCTTCACCATTTTTCAAGTGACACTCGGAGTGCTGGAACGCGAAAGATTCGAAGGACGTACGAGTCATCGACATTACAAGAAAAACCAGAATGCGCGAAACGCCTCCGAGCGAAGGTGAGTTAACTGTGGCTTGCCGGTAGTTCCTTACCTGCAAGTCCGCCATGCCTTCGGTCTTGGTGAACGCCGCTTTGTGACTTTTATCTACAAGCGGGCCGGTGTGAACCGGGTAGATTGTCTCAGCCTAACACTGCTACCGTGGACGTTAAATGTTGGCTGATGGTCAGCTTTAAAAAATAAATATTAGATTGTCTCAGCCTGTGGCGTGGAATCCGGAATGCCGTCACGCTTATCTGACGATCCGGGGTGAGTTTCAGTCAGATGCCGTTCAAAAGAACTAGCGTGGTAACGTAGAAATGAGCCACGTCTGACGTTATACAAACGGGCGAAATATCGCAGTTGCTTGACTCGCGTGACGTACGTTTCCATGTTAGCCTTTCACCCACCACACAACGATGTCCGGCCAACAGTCGAGCCGTCATGCCGGTGATTAATACAGCTGATCTACATCCCCTCAATGAGTCAATCATCTCATCGTTTTATTCGTACTCTCTTGTGCTGCCCTTATCGTCTGCAGGCCGGCAGGACAGAGCTCCCCACATTCCTGAACGTACTATACAGGACAGTCGCCTTGATGGTCCTTATGCCGAAGTCGAAGTGCTCGGGGCTGCCAGCGTCATTTATACCGAGATACCAGATGGATAACTGGAACAGGTGTGTCGTGTATGATCCTGTCTCCCACGTGAAGGCCGTCCACGTGCCTATATTCGCGAGGCTGTTGATCTGGGGCGAGATTCGCTGTGGCGACGTGAGAAGCTAGCCGTTGGCTCCTACTCTATAGCGCAGCTCGGTAGGACGTCGTATGTCGTTGTTTGGTATTCGGCATTGCCTTCGTTTCGTGTAGTTCCACGTGGGGTACGGGTTAGTCGCCTGTCTCCGATCTCTCCGACGAGAGGAAGGGTCTGAGGGCCGATCGGGGATGAGGGGTCGACCGTCCAAGGCCACCTCTGAAGACCTCTGGTGAAGGCGCGTAAGGATGGTTGTAGTACATCTAGGTCACGGGCATTGCCGGATGCTCAACCAGGTATATGTTTATTATGGTCAAGGAAGTATACAGTGGGAGGCAAGCTTATACACATAACTCGGGCTGTTATTACCATCAGGGGCTGCACATTGCGGGTGGCCTTCAGCGGGAACAGCATTAGGCGCGTCGAACCTAGCAGGGATCTAACCAGCACGACAAACGCCTGACCTATATTATGTGACAGAATCTCGGGTAGAATGGATTTCTCCGAGGGGGAAAGACGGTTCTCTGCCGCCACTTCCGCTGTAGCCGTCAGCCGTTTCGGAAACAGACTGATCAGACGGACGTCCATAACCCGGGGATGCACCTACGCTGCGATGCGTCCAGCCACACGGGTTGAACGATCTCTATTGTGAGAATGAAGGCACGTTAACGGACGGATCCAAATGTTCAGCTTTATTGATGAACGCTGGCTGATGACCCCGGCTCAGCCCATTGACATGGCCATAGGTGCATCCATAGCGACTCACATATTGTACATGCGTGGTCCGCTTTACACGGACTAAAGTCGGCTCTCTAAGGCAAAGTGACTCGTAGATGTCGTTGATCCAATTGATGGATGCATTTATCTTAACACGGTACACTCCTCGGGCGCGGTTTCCCGGAGTATATATATATATACGGTATATATATATGGTGTAAGAATATATTTTAAATTGACGTTACATAATCGGCTGTCAATCCTATCATGGTATCCAGTGAAATCATAAAAGCAACAGAGAGAAAGCTCCTCGTGAGCATTGTGGGCTATACGAACAAGGTGTTGGTAGAGGTGACATTCCTCAGAAGCAGAGGAGCGTGTGATGAAATGCCGCTGACGCTCAACTACTCTGCCAGTGGTGGCCTCCAAAAAACTGTAGAAATACCCCCGAAGCAGTATAACATTTCGCTGGAGAAGATTCTAAGCAGCCAGATATTTACCGGAGGTGAGTACCGAAATTGCTAGTCGTTAGACGAGTGTTTATTGAACCGCTGCGGTGAGTCGGCCACGGCGAAGTTATCACTGCGCTCAGCACGGTGGCAGTCGGGGCCCATTCGCCATATGGATGAACCTGCGGAGGCTCCTTAGACGGGTACGGTTCGAATCGTAGCTGGGGACGCTTCTGTGATTCTCACGTAGGAGTACTCCAACCTCGGTAAACTATCTATCACCAATTGCGTGTACATCTCTCCGGTATCCTGTTCACCTCCTGGCAGTGGTTGACCTGATCATTCAGCTCTTAGTGGGAGCCTTGTGCAGCGCTGAACAAGGCTAATGTCCGACATGTTCACTATTCGTTTGCCGATTGTGTACAAGGTTTTCCACTGCCAACCGGGGCCGACGCACTACAGGAAGATTTAAGTACCCTATGTCGCCAGCACAACGGTACGTAAAGCTGAAACGCGATGGTGGCATTTATGGTGAGCAGCTGGTCCGTGTACATATATGTAGGTATCTTGGAATAGTGCATTCGTAAGCGTCTATTCCACGTAGGCCAATCTAAAGTGACCACTAGGCTCCGGCATTCGGGAAACTAACATGTCATCCCCAGGCAATCGGTGCCGTCCTGCATGTAAAATCCCTGTCTCGACGCAGCAAAGCTCTATGTCTATGACGCCTTTCAACCCCAAGCCACCATTACGGCCACAGTTCGTTGGCCAGACCAGAGATAGAGACGTCCTATTTCTTGCCGTATTTCTAAACGCTAAATGTACCCGAAATCGCACAACCCTATTTGTTCGGGCCAACGTCAGCGACGGTCTTGAGGGCCCGTTCAATTGGCCTCGATTATTGGCCTGAATATCTCGGGCCAGTTTTTTCATCGTCGAACGTTTGTACGCTCATGCTGTACGATACTGTATTGGCTGCTCCCGAAACGGTGAAGTCTGGTACGCCTTCAAGACACTCAGCGGTATGTAAACGTCCGACTGTGTTCGTCGCCTCCTGAGTCAGAGATCAGTGCACACTGCCTTTCTCTGCGGATACGGGGGTTCATCATGTTTCGGGGCGATGTTGCTGCCGCTTCTAATCGTCTGCCGACGCAAACGGCTTTTTTGTTTCTTCACTCCTTGACTTGTCCCTTTTGCCGACGTGATCGTCAATGCAAGGTCATCGTCGTAAGCTGTGCCCTTCCGTGTTTTGTGCTTTCCGAGTTCTGTGAAATAATACCCTGTTACATAATACGCACGAGTCTATCAATCTGACAGAACGAAGTTCTCGGAGGTGACCTTGTCTAGCACTCCTTGATCTGCACCTATTGCCGACGTTGCTTTTTCTGATAGTAAGATATCTTTTACAACGACCACTTCATCGTTTGCCCGTCAGCATCTGGCGCGTTTCCATGGATAAAGTACATTCGCCTGTCGACAGGGGAGCTCGTCGACTCCATCCTGGCCGACAAAGATGACACTCAGCGGTAGCACCCCCTCACTTCACAGATGGCACCTTGTGTGCCAAATTTATTAGCTAATGTTGATAGGACTACGACGTGCTAACAAATACGACGTTAGAGGATGAAGCAATGTTTGTAGTGGCATACATCGGGGACTGTATAGTGCATACATGCCCTATACAGGTCCCTATACCCTGACGCCATAGTGCAGACATGTACGCGCATGCTGTTAGCCGGATACGGCGAACGCCTATACTCCCTCTCGAGCTGTCTGGCTTCTAATGGAAAAAAATGGAAGTTCAGTTGCCCGTTACAATTCCCAATAAAAACGTACATTTCTCGACGTAGCTTACTGGTTTTGTCAACGTACAATGTTCTAACAAACATTAGGTGACATTAGATAAGGAGATCCACGAACAAGAAAGCCTACAAGTGGGACCCATCACGCTAACGTCTGGGTCCCCACGACAAAGGCCACGCAGGGATTCATTTCACCGCAACTAACCACTGACTGATTTTTCTAGGTCCTTAAATTGAGCGACCTAAAGGCTAGCATCCAGCATAATTTTACGGTTGCGGTTCCGGTCATTCGAAGCGCGATGAAGAGGACCTACGAAGGGCGCGCACACACTGTGTTCTTAACCATTCCGGATTGCGAAACAAGATATTGTTCAGGTTTGTATCCCCATATAAACTCGCATATACGGCCGCTGCACACGGAACGGATGTCGTTCCGTCATTCATTGTGACTTTATTCGTTGACTGTCCAGTCAGCTATGAGTGAAAGACAAGAGGATACGGCAGCCGCTGGCTAGGCCAGAGATCAATCTGACTGGGTCCTCATCCGCGGCTTTATGTAAATATAAACCCGAATATATACTCGACTATACATTCGAGGGGGTCTGCGCGGTCAGTCTCATCGTGTTCTTGTGTCGGCAGTGCATAGCACTCACCGCCGAACGAAGCTTCTTTTCGGTGGCTGACATCTCGAGCCGTAGGTGGCCGCTAATCGTCACTCAACGTGTAGACTACAGGAGCAGACTTCTGGTGATCAGAACGATGGACTGCGACGCGAGAGAACGGAACACTGTGAAGGCAGGATACCGTATCTTGTTTGGAAATCTGACGATCAGCGCTCCGCCGAAGGAGGACCGACCGCACGCTAGGTGACCTTTCCGAATGCGTTTTGCTGCCTGGTAGTTCTATTCATACATCTGTCGGCGCTAATTACCGGGGTAATTACCGGGGTGCTGCCAGCCGGGCACATTTGATTGCTCGTCCAAAATTTATTACTGTTATCATTATTTTGCCAGTATGCCCGAAAAGGTTTATGACAAAAGGCTAGCATAAACCTTCTAATTTCTGAGGTTAAGACATGTCCCCCGAACATCGCGTATTCTTTAGCACATATTTGCTAACTATGGCTGTAGTCTACTGTGTTAACCAGTGGCTTTTTCGTACTAGCACACACCAGCGAACACCTGCGTCCAGCAGTCAACATGGCAGAGAACGCACAGCTATCGTAGTCACGGTAACGTTTTCCGATGTTGAGAAGACGAAATGTCGCGGCAAATATACGCGACGCCTCGTTGCATACCGGAAGCTCGTCGGTAACGAAATGAAAACTGACCAGGCTGATCGTTGAACTGCACTTCACCGAGAAGTCAGCTGCACTGCTACTCGAGACCTGGGGCCGATACATTGTCAACAGCTACATCTGGTTCGGAGCACTTGTGCAAGAATTCCACCAGCTCATGGTCGCTTTAAGCAACGTTCGTAAGTTTGATGCCCTTTTGCCGTTTGCTCGCTCATCCTACGGGGCTGGTGTCACCGTCTGTAATAACTTCCATGATGAGATTTACGAGTCTGGACCTTCACCAGCGATTTCAGAATAGATTGCGTATGCACGTGTCGCTGCGTCAGCATGCGGCAAAATGCAGACATTGTGTATAATCGTGAATAGATATGGATTGGCCTCAGCATCACTGAAGGGATATATCACTAGTTAGGATCTCCGTGGGAAGGGATCGAGTGTGTTTGCGATAGATTAGTGACTTGCGGGCAGTGCTTCCTGCTACACTTGGGACTAGAAAGTGAGGGATTCATCGTTTCACTATTGTACATTTGCACTAAGTTTAACCGGATCAGGTGTACAATAAACTCATACATAGGGGGCTCGATGTACATCGGATATCCGGTCGACGCAATGACGAACGAGCTACGAGGTTCTCGTGTGACGAAATTTCCATCTGGTGCCGTTTCGAAAATAGTAACAGATCCGAACTCAGCATTAGAATTCTTCGTTTTAGCATATCAAGCTGGTAAGCGACTTTTCCTGATCTCCGAATCTCAGAGGTACAGTCGCTCACTGCCCGAATTCAACTGAACGAAAATGTCTGGGTAGGGCATGTTTTCTAATCTCACTTTAGCATTATGTTCTATGGTGACAAAAGCCGCAAGCGTCAATCCAGTGTGAGAAGTTGGTCGGGCACTGCGATACCGAGACAATGACGAACTGGGTTTAGCTTTTCTATACCCTGCCTATACTCTTTTCTATTGCCTCTAGTGAGACCCCACGATAGGCAACAGACGCACACATGTCCGTTAGCAAAACGGATGGTCGATTAAGCATGCATTCATACTCATAAGTGTTTACCACCTCACCGCGCGTTTTTCACACAACTTTCATCAGATTGCGCCCTTCCTTCCCCTTTCCTCCACCTGCTAGCGCCTTAGTTAATAGTTCTGTCTGCTTCTGTTTCCCTCTGTTGTTATTCAGGTGTGTGTCCAAAATACAAAGGGTACACAAATGGTATCGAGGAGCGAAACTCGCTAACTATTCATCTCGAATCTGTCGAAAACGCCTCACGTCTTCCAAAGTTCTTCAGGGCCATGTGGAAGCAGGACCATCAAGTATATACGAAGAAGATAGATGCGCGAGCAATATCAGTACGGGTTATTTCGACGCAGATTAAGCCTCTCGCCGGCTGGATTTGAGGGATACTATATCTCGTATACGTGCAAATGCATGTTGGCAGTGCACTGTGCTTGGACGTCGCATGTCCATTTTACAATAAAATACAGCTTACATTTATTAAATGCCGGGGTAGGGGGAAAAGCTGCGGTTACCACAGTCGTTTTGCGTGGGCGGAAATCGTCATTTTCGAGATTTGCTCGAAAGAAAACTGATTGTCCGAGTTGCCAAATGCAGAATAACTGATACTCACTGCGATAACTGGTCCTCGGATAATTCGGTTGCTTGGGTCATAATGGCGAAATAATTGCAATTTTTTTCCTGCAAATTGTACCTTTGTAGAACACTCTTCTTCGTAGAGCTTTAGCTCCGCTGCACTTCCCAATATATGGGCTTCCAGCTTGCGAAAAGTGTGTCGTATTCCTTCGGAGGGGGGAGTATAATATTAGTATCATAATTTCAACATACGCCCGTATGTGATGACCCCTCAAGAAGAGCTCTACTCTTGCGACCGTTTCGTTTTCAAGTTTAATCTGCCCTTTGAAACGCATTCGGGTAAGGAGTAGCCACTGACTTCAGTTGCCCGTGAGCTATCGAAGTTCGTACGTTTTCTGTGAGATTCATTTCTCCGAACGGTTGCAACTACGCATATTAGTTGAACTACGCATATCAGAGTAGCTATGTAGGCGAGGGGTTGTGTTGGATTTGACCGAGGCTTTTAGTCCCAATAGACAGTCCTGCCTTGTAACTTCGGCGCTACCCAACGCACACAATAGACAGCGCACCCGATATGTTAATATTTAATGTTGACGAATATGTTTAATGATTGCCGTCATTGAACAACTGAACGCAATTGAACAATCTGCCATCGGTCTTCTATCGCGTTTGGCCGTAATGACGGGTAGGCACTTCAGTTAAATGTCCTTCGGTGTGACTTAAATGTGACTTCGGTTAAATGTCCAAAATATCAGACGCACATGGGAAGGCACTTGGGTCTGGTCGATGTGCCGAAAAAGCCTGGAGACCCGCTATCAAGCGTATTTCTTACGCGGCAGTTTTTGGTCCACAGCAATCGACGGCCCATTGGTCATCAAGCTAGAGAACCCGAGGCGGTATTTCGTCGACGTCAACGTAACATTTCCTCGAGCATCATGTTCGAAGCCTTCCTACACCATCACAATCGTGACCGGTCGGAGGAGCTCTGCGCATCTAAGCGAGCGCGTGGGAATTGAGCGAAAACTCCACTACACACCTTCGATACACGAAAAGTGTCCATGATTCGGAGGGGATTCGCGTATTGGACCAACCTGGTGGTTTCGGCAGAGGCCGTGAGTGCAAATCGGACCGATAGTTATGTGGGACTCACCAATACCGGGCCCGGAGGTAAGTTTCGTTCGCAGCATCCGACTAAGAGTGTAGCTCGTGCGCTTCAGATTCATGCACCGATGTCGTTCTCTAGCGGTATGCGCTGCGTAGAACTCGTCCAAGATGTGACAGCTTTGGTACTGACGAACCATCTACGAATCTACGAACAGTTTAACCTCGGTAGAGGTCAAACTGTTCGTGGATTCGCGGATCGAGTTACGCCCACCCGAGAACGTTTTGCTTGAGATATGTCGCGAGGCTGATGACTATTGCCGGACTTATGAGAAATCATATAAGAGGATAGGCATGGTGAGTATGCAATTGCTTAGTTATCGCGGCCTAGCGCCGGCAGTTTAAAAGCGAGCTAGCCATGATGCCACGTCGAGCGGGTGATATGCTGAAAAGATCCTATCTGCCCCTCTCGTCACAATATTCCGCGACCTTTGGTAGCAGCCATCCTCTACGAGGCAGAACGTTCCAATCGTCCCAATGAACGCTGTCCCGTAAGATTTGAGCTGGGGCACCGGTCGCTTAATGGACACGCCACCCACTTTCATTGTGTGAACTGGCTAGTCGTCTCTTGGTGCTCCAAGAGTTTGTATTGTATTAAACTGGTTAGCGTTTAAGGGGCTCCGGTCTGTGGGCGGATTAGGTATCAAAGAATCCCGTTGCGTCTGAAGACTGGAAGGATCTGCGAGCGCGTGACGACCGGCGGAGGGCACGCGAGAGGCGCTACCGTGAACATCGAAATGCTGTCTGATGGTTGGCCCGAAAAAAGTTACAGATATGGGGAGCGTAGACTGCGCGTCAGTATTTTCCGCAGTTTCGTCGAAATTCTGATGGCGTGCGGTGATCCGAGGAGATTCGACAGTAGCCTGATGCACTTTTGTAAACGGGCAATGAAAAAGGTTCTCGCAGCGCGCAAACGCTACGTTTGTGTGCGGCATTTCCTTGCGCGAGGTATCGAACCATATTTACAGTGAGGTTCGTTTGTTGATCGGGCGAAGGACAGAGGACCGAGTCGTGTGCGGTTGTCTTGTCGTGCGGTCACTTTGTGCGGCGCGTGTTGGCGGGTCAGTTAGAATGTGCTAGTCGTCGATAGAACATTCATCTGAAATATGTTGCAGATCGTGCCTATTGACGCACTACACGCAAGAACTGCTCACAGGCTCACGGTGCTTCCTTCGAAGCAAGGTCATGTCGGAAGGGGACATGTTGTGAAGTTTACCACGGAGGATCCGGAATGGAAAACGTGCAATAGAACCTATGCCCGAGCTGAGAATACATATATATATATATATATATATATAT
>MNPL01005201.1:0-12992 GCA_002081605.1 Tropilaelaps mercedesae
ATATATATATATATATATATATATATATATATGCGCGCTCCTATTTTTATTCAGACAACTTTGTACGTCCTCGAATCAGTTTCATACTCTACGTAATGTGCTACTTCGTTATTTTTTCGACAGTCATCTTATTGCGTTATTGTTCTTTCATGCGAAGTGCCCATCTACCTTTGTGAGGTTTTTGGAAGTCAAAACATATTTTCATATTATTGTCGAATTATTGGTTTATGTCGAATTCATAAGCCATCTGACATGTTATTTGATCACTGGTTACTTCTGTGGCGACGGACCACTTGACTATCTGTTCGCTTCATTTACTAGATGATTTGAGCCGGGTGATTTGGCTTGCATGGATTTGTGCTCAGGATGACCATAAGAAATGGGCCGTGGCAGTCTTCTGGAATAAGCATTTTTGTATTGAGGCTAGGTTCCTCAGGATTTTCAGGGTCCCTCAGGAATTTCAGCTTGCTCACTTCTATTGTCGTGTTTCTGGATTGTTATCGTCTCCAAAATATTTTGCATTATTCTCTGATGCCACGAGACAAATATATACCAGAAGTACGCATCCTTTCCTTCAACTCTTTGAATAAAAATAATATATGGCTTTATTTTAATTTCTATTACATACTTTTCGTATCTTGCCTGCTAATACGGTTTCAGCCACTCGTCTAATGGAACGACTGATGAGGTAAGGTCAACCCACCTTTAAACAACCTTTCTCGAATCAGACTGCACGGTCTTCTTTGCTATGTAGGAAAACATGCAGTTGTCCTTTTGTTGTTGACTTCAATAGAGTCTGAATACTGCAAACGCTACTTGTAGCCGCAAGAGTGCTTGTAGTTGAAGGGTGTGCTTGTCTGAACGTAAAAACCTGTCTGAATGAAAAAAACAATAGAGTCATAAGGTGGAGTGATTTGCCAGCCAAGAACTATCAGCACCGCTGTGTTATCAACGGAAAACGGCTGAACGACGTGTGGGTCGTCAAGGCTATACGCAACAAACAAAGGACGAGCCCAACGGGACTCAAATCAAGTCAAGACGGGTCGAAGTCGAAGAGGGACGAAAGTGAAAAGTGGTTCGGGGAACGCTTCAGCCTCGTCTCAGCCGTCCCAGCGTTCATTGTTCGACCTCGTTTTCTTTGCTTTTCCCTCTGGGCAGAGCGGAAAGTGGCGGTTTCGTTGTCGTAAAACTGTCTTGTCCGTGAGCAACCATGTTAATCTCCGAACGGCGATGGTAGCCATAAAAAAGGCCGTCACCATTGCAGGCTCCTCGGCGGTAGATCAGGGAACGCCAACCAACGCAGCGATAACAGCCGCAAAAAGCGATAACAGAAGCCATCAATGCCCACCATCGGCCGAACACCAAGCAGGAGTCAATTCTAAACACTTTGGCAAAAAAAGGTTGTCCATGGAGCTGTGGCATACGTGCATTTTCGTGTCAATGTCAAGAATGCAATTTGTCGTAATTTTTTTAAACGATAAGAGACAGACACTCTATTTCACGAATATAGTGGTGTTTTCTCAAATTAAAATTGTTGCTATACAGCGCTATGATCTGGCCTATCTACCACTGGAAAGAATTATAAAGAGCAATGAGCATGTAAAAACATACGTTATGATAGAATGGTTTTACGTACGTAGTTCATAATAGATGTATACACAACTATTTTAAAAAGAGATAAGGTTTAGGTATGACTGTTTTGCGTGCTTTTAGAAACGAATTCGGCTCGTTGTAAAGAAAGTAACAGTCACCAAACAGAGGGCAAAAATGGAAGAGGCAAGAATGGAAGAATGCTGTCAAGTATAGATAAAATGACGGAAAGCGCGGAAGACGGGAGAAGAGAAAGGCCAACCCGAAATAAATTCAAACAACGTTTAGAGACAGGTGTGATAGAATTAGAGTGAATGGTAGGTTGCAGCGAGTAGTGATATAGGGGCCTGAGTCGTAAAATCTTGAAAAACTTTTCGTAAGGTTACAAAAGTAAATACCACAAAGAAAAAAGATGCAGAAAACGCTGCAACAGAGAGAGAAAGAAAATATAGACTAGGGAAAAATGGAAGAATCCAGAGCAAGGAGAATTAAATGCTATTAGTGTTTTGACAGACTAAAATAACTGCAGTGGACTAACCGCCAAGCAAACTGAAAAACGAAACTGTAAATGTTAGACCAAATGTAACTATGTTTCAAGAACTTATGAAATTGCTCGTGGTTAGTAGTTCTAGTTTTATTATTGTTGGAAAGCTAAGACTATTTTGTACATAACATAACCAACGTCCATTCCAATTATTTTCACTATAAATTATTTTATAATATATATAACATAGAAACAGGCCCGTTCTAGATCTTTAACTCGAGCTGGCTTTGAGTAATACCCGCTCGACTAAAAAATAAGTGAAAAATTTCTTTAAAATATGCGCACTTCTCGACTTAACATGCAAATAATAAAAACACGCTTTTCGGGGCTGTAAGAGCTTTTTTATTGTTAATTTTGATGTTAATAACGATTGGTTTGAATTTTTTTGTTTGAAGCCTACTCTTACTTCAATGGAGACATCCGTAAGTAAAACTGTCGCCTTCGAGCTACTGGTAACATTAATGAACAAACAGTGGTCACGTATAATATACGCAACAGTCTAGTCGATCATATGAGGGCTTTTAATTCTCAGATGCAGCAAGTTTGTCTATTTACACCTTCATTGAAATTGAAATGGACCTTGAAGTGAAAGATCCATGTTTTCATTATGCATAAAAATCCTACAAAAACATGTATTCCAATGAAATTTCCGAAGCACGTTTTTAGACGTGTGTCTATTATTCTCAGATCAGCTTGAGCCCCTCATTCACGGTTTTATATTACCTAAAAATTAGCTTAAAGTATAAATATTAAAAATAATTAAAATCAACTATTGTACTCCATTCAAAATGATAAAAAGCCAGAAATGTCAACTACACGGATTTTAAAACGTTTAAAAACCTTTACCTTTAGAAAGTGGTTTATATTGACACCTTATGTATGAGCGATTGTTTGACATATATATTATTATGCACTTCTGCGCAATTATGCGCCTTGACACAAACGCTATATTCAAACTTTTATCGAGCATTGGAAATTACACAATTGTGACTTAACGGATTTCTCTCTTACCTTCTCGCTTTCTCTCTCACCAGAGAGCAGCAACCTGCGTTAGCGATAGAAGTTGAAGTAGATAAATTGTACTCATCGGGAAACGAACGCAGCGTTGCATGGTTGTATGTATTCCAAGGGCACTGCTCCGAAAGAACGTCTTGATATACTGTTAATCCGTTAACTTGATCTTTGCTTCCTTAGGAAATACAATTAAATTAGGAATATAATAGGAAATACAGGCATTCAATTTCGACGTTGTGGAAGATTGCGGAACAAATGCGTACTTTTTATTGAGTAACCTTATTCGCTGGTTGATGCATGTGGAAATTTTTAAATGCCTCAGAGATCTCACATTTGTAAACTCTTATTTGTTTGCAGCAAGTGAATTCAAGTTGCTAAGAAGTAAAATGAAGTGTCTAGTTAAATTATCCGATTGCTTTGACCAATGTCTAGCTGTGACCAATAGCTCCGGTGGATTTCCATCCATTATCGCCAATTCTACAGGCGACTATTATTGCAAATACCGTTGGAAAATTATTCAATAAGCATTTTCATAGAATTCAGTTCACTTTGAATTGTTTTTGGACGATTCGAAGCGTTGTCACAATTGTCTTTACTTTTTCACCTTTTGAAAGCAAACACTCCCGCCGGCACTAATACGCCAGGCAATCACCAAGGTTATTACTCCGTAGACAGCATGGCAATCCTGCTTAACCCTTAACCGGCGAATAGCTCGATATTCGTTTGCCCGCAATTGATTGTACATTAAATTTTATGGACAGCAGGGTGTTATTAGGATACTCGTCCTGTAGGGACTATAATTTTACATGCCGAAAATTTAACCAAAGCATATTATCATGTTGCCTAATGAGATAACTGAAATAAGCAAAAATCATCCTCAGTCAGCCACTGAAGATTGAGTTTGTTATGATAAATTGCGGGTGGTATATTCGTAGAATTGACATTTCCTATGAAACTGCATTGTTACCGCACTGCAGTCACCATTAGAGGAGCCTCTTCATGATTTTATTTCTTTTGCGCGCGTTCCTTGACAAGCTGGAACTTGACTTGCGGATCATAGATGGGTACAGCGACAAGTAAAATTTAAGAACTGACGCCGACTAAAGTGTCGTTGTTGTCAGTGGTCAACATGAAGTTCAACCATATCAAACTTTTTTGGTGCAAAAACAAGTTTTCGTAAAGTACCCTTTAAATTAATTATAACCAGTGAAATTTTCGACGACGATATAAAATGTCCCCCGTTATAGTAAAGAATAAAAGGTGTTTAGTGTTCTATGTTCATTTATGCCATACGTGCGAGACCCCGTATTTAAAAGGGCTAAATTCCAAGACCCGTACGTTTGGTTAGTAATAACGATAATAAGTGTATGGTAAATGGCCAAATCTTCGCAGAACCTGTTGCTCTGTGCGTTTCAGAACATCTTCATGGTGGTGCAGGCAAAAAAAAGGCCGATATTAATGATTGATAAAAACGATTTGTCTCGCTGAGGTTTCTCTTGGACTGGCCTGACTACATCTAATAGATTTATCCGCTCTGCTTTGAAACGACAAGCGCATTTATGGAGAGTGACAGACTAAGTGAAGTTTGGTTTAAAATATTGACCGCAATAGAATGTGCTATGCAAGCCGATGTAGTGGAGGAGATGTGGTGGTGTAGGAATTGGAACTTTAAAGGAGTGATGCACGAACACTGCTAACAAACATAAAAAAAATTTTAAATTCATTTTGTACATTTTATTAGACTAAACGGCCAGATAATGTAAAAAAAATTCATATAAAAATTTTTGGGAACTATTTTTTGAAAATGTTAAAACTCTTTTTTGCATCAAATCCGATAGCTTTAAGTACTTGAAGAATTAGGTAAAAAGTTTCAGCTATCGGTGAACTGACGCTCGCAATTACTTATCGTGCTGACGGCCTCTGCTGCCACATCTGTTGATTTGAATAGGCCTAGAAAACTTTTCATAATAAAATTAAACTTGACATCTGTATTTCAAAGCCAGTATTAACTGTCGTGAGGACACTAGAAGTGGATTATGTATAAAACAATAAGTCTATAGGTACTGATAACGCAAAAAGACTGCAAAAAATAGTAAAGGCTACCGTTATACAGTTTTTTAGACGTTCAAAATTCCCGCTTGTATCAATTTAAACGAGATTATGTCAAAAAATGTATAGCGCAGTTAGTGAAACATTTATATCAATACATAAAACCATAGAATCTGCGTAATATGGCCATGCGGACTGGGTCCGAACAGTTATTGCATAGTACGGCTTTTGATCCTTATCGAATATCTCGATGTTGTTGACGTTTAGACTATTTCACACTTTACATGTACGTCTAACACAATCGAGTTTCTAAATTCGTTTTCGTAAGCTTCAGCCACAACAGGCTTCACTATTCGATCTTGAAGCTAAAAATTTAATTAGAAAACGATGTGGTCTTACCTCCTCGCGTGTTGCTACCAATTGAGTAAAATATTTTGCAGCAAATTATAGTATTCCGTGCCTTTTAGAAGTTACCTAACTTTTCTGTGCTTTAAAATCTTCCAGTTGTCTTGTCGTTTCGCAGATCTCTTCTGATTGCCTTCCTGCTTCAGTGCTGGCGACCACAAAGCGAAAAGTGTCCGGCGTCGTCGCTCGGGCTTGTGATCGTACCCTAGCCAGTAAGAATCAGCGTCTTCGCAAAGGCTACACATAATCACATTCGCAGTTCCGTCGGTAGGAAGGGTTTCGTCATTTTGTTCGCCTTTCCACCAAGCCACCGGACTCGAAGTAATCGTGTCTGGTTTCAACAAGATGGTACTCCTGCAGCTTAAGCACATGGTCTTTAATTCCATTCAAGTTTCACACAAGTCCTAGTTATGCTAAGACTAATACATTTTTTGGGTGGTGTATCTATCAAACGGTATGTTCTAAAAGTTTTTGCAAAAAACGAAATATTCAAACCACTACCCCCAATTTATGACCATTACAGAATATTAAATATATGTAATTTATAACAGCTCTCATTGAAGGTCGTGACAGCAGATTCATTAGTTTCCGGGCGACTATAAGACATCTTTCAAGTGAGAAAAGCGCTAAGAAGGAGCACAGGAAGCGTTGGTTCTTACTGAAATGATTTAGACTCCAACTGTCCTATGCAAAGGTACTCTGCTGCAAGATCTCTAACGTGATTTTCCGCATTCCGACTGGAAAAACGAACGAATTTTAAGCTTTCTTAGCTTGCTTTTTTAAACTAATCCTACGTTAGCAATTTTATTGACACAATAACATATTTTCTGCGAAAAGAGAAGCTTATAAAAACCATTTAGAGTTATGAGACTATTATTCTAAATCAGTTCTCGGCAGGGATTATTCGTCTCGTTCTTTTGTGTATACTGCTACGGTGGTTGTTCCTTATGCGTATAAAGGCCAAACGGCTTCAACTTATATTAATCTGCAATATTACTCCGAATGGTAAATATTTGCCAGCTAAGTCATACATGAAACGACTATTCAAACCTAAACAGCATATTTATACCACTATATTGCCTCACTGTACTAAACCGTCTGCCATTCATTTATTCATTCTCATCTATGCAAGTAAATGCACATATTTAAACATACACAACATCCAGAAATCGTCCAGGACGTCAAAACATTTAGAAGAAGCCTCGCGAAATAAATGGGTAACCATTATTGATGTTTTACATTTTAACCACATGTCAACCACGGTTCGACGGCTTCGTCGGCCTTACTTTCCAAATCTCAACAGTCCTTTCTTTCCCGTTCTGTTATTGCTGCTGTTTCCGTCGGTTACAGTCGCACCATTGGCGTTTTCCACAATCTCCTGCGGTTTTAGTTCCTCCTTTGAGGTACACTCGCTGGCGGGGCGTCCCACAGGTATATATATAGCAGTAACTCAATTTATCGTATTTTCGTCTCCGCATTCGAATGTTCCCTATTCTTTCCTTAATTTCCGTAAATGGTGTCATTACAGCAGTCGCCTCCTTTACCGTCGCATCTGTGGCGTACCACGCGCCGCCATCACCAGGCTGCCGCGATCAATTATAGCAGCCGCTATTAAACATAATCGCCGACAATGAGATGAAGAGTGGGACTGCGGAGTGCAGAGTGAAAGAGCCAGAAGCAGATAAAGAAAAAGATAAAGAAGCCAATTTTTTCGGTGTTAGCCGGGACAGGCAGAAAAGCGTCAGTAATTACTAGGGCGCTTTTCTGTAGGCTGCGGCTGAAAGGTCTTTAGTAGCAGACGGAACGTGGTAGCGGCGTCGTGCGGTTCCATATCGCTGTTGATGCTGCTGTTGAATCGACCACGAACGCACAATGGTTGGAGAGCGAAAATGGACACCTATAGATAAATCTCCGTGAACAATCACAAATTCGTGCTAGCAACTAAATGTGCTGAATAAAGAAGACGTGGTGATGAGTGCCGTGATGGAGGCCTGTATAAATCAAAGGACGAGACACTGTTGGGAGTTTGCTTTAAGCGTGCGGAGGAGAGGCATTTCTGAAGAAGTTTTCGATGGCCAAATAGGGTTCTCCATTGCCATGTTCACCACCTGTTTAAGGTTTTCTCAAAACTCTCTCCCGTCATAGCTTCTGCGCTCCGCAAGGAACCCCAGTCGTGGAACATAGCAGATGGCTCATCTTTCAACATTGATTTTAATAAGTAACAATTTGTCAAGTCTCTCCAGCTGCAGATGATCTCGCCAGCGCTCAGTTTTCTCACTGCGATAAGGCTATTTTGTAAGCTAATGGCAGCTCACCGCGAACTCCCGGAAAGAGATACGTACATGCGGGATAGAAGAGAAATAACATAGAGACAACATATAAAACAAAAAAAGACCCGGTGGTAGGTTCGATAGATTAGAAATACTAGCTAAATGAAAAGTTTTGCATATTTAGAATGGCCTATGAACAAATCTGCCCCACACAATGCGATATGGATGCGATACAGCTAGAAAAAACTACGACGACATTTGTAAAAGCTACAAGAGATTATGCATCACCAGAATGTTGGAGGAAGACTGAATTCAAAAGCCAGCTCTTCTGTATCTACAACCTACTTGAGTTTCAAACCTGAATCTAACTGTTTGTGACACATTTTTTGCTTTTTCGAAAAGTAGAGTATTACTCCCCTTTCAGTGGTGCCACATTTGATTGCCACAGATTAGTACTAGTACTACGTATGATTTGTAGAGGTTTACAAAGGTATTTATACTTTTTGTGCAAAAAATGTTAGCAGCCAATTGCCAGGCACTGAACATCTTTGTATTTACATGCGTCGTTTGCTCAGCAAAGCTTGATGTCGCCGAGAACTTAACTTCTAGGTCTTTTACAATGTTAATTTTATTCAATACTGAACCGCGTAGCATATAGCCTCCTTTATTGTTTTTTATATTGAATGCCTGACACCACATTTATGTGCTGTCAGCTTAAGACCAATGTTCAGCGTGCATACCGTAAAGTCATTTAGAATATAGCGTTTCCGAGGCTTGCACATTTGGAACAGAAGTATACAGTTTTCTGTTACCCTCATGGATTAGAAACTTTAACTAGGTGCAATATGTTTACTGAAATGTATAAACAAAATACGAATAGACTATACAGTACTGATCCCTGCAGACATTCGGTAAATATGGCCTCTGCTATTGAGAATAAAAGATATCATTCGTGTGCGTCCTCTTGAATAACCGTCTTGCTCATTCGTCATATTTCGTCGTGTTTCATGATGATAGTCAACATGGCTACTATGAGGTATTTCGACGCTTTTCTAACACTAAGCAGCTTCGTTTGTCAAGTACCGAAAATATACGGTATACAGAGAGGATCGTAGATACCTTGTTATGAAAGTTGTCATTAAATATTCTGAGTCAATCCGTTCCTTCATATGTAGCTTTTGCCTGCATCTTAACACAGCACCTTACCTAACTTTGTATTACTACCAATTTTTGCCAATTATTATTGAATTTTGAATTCATTATGTGTACTTTATTTTAAAATTATTTAGAGTTTCTTATATTTGTTAACCTTCTTATATCGCAGACACTTCTAACAATTTTTCTGTATATGACTTTGGCGGGATGCTCTTTCTTTGAACAGTGCTGGTTTTAAAAACTCGGTGTTTGCATTATCGGCTGATTGTTTATACCAACGTGAAATGAATTACACGTCCAACGGTACGATTGATAAAAGTTAAGTCACCCGATGCTTAAACAGATAAATTGTATTTTCGCACGACTCGATCCTGAGGGGCTCGAATGCATTAAAGCTACGTCTGACGTTGTATGCGACAAAAATATAAGGCTTACTCTTCTGTATATTATGTAAATTCTTTTAACGACAATGGCAGACGTTGGAATAACTAGCAGAACCAAATTATATAAACAAGAAGTTATGTATTCATCAATCGTAGTCTGTCCTTTACTGCTACTATCTAAAAGCCTCAATATTAGCCATGATCCTGATGCTTTTATCCTAGATAGGTTTCCTACGCTTGAACAAAAACAATACACATACATATATACCGCACTTAGGGAGGTGTGTAGTCATATATTAGTAAAAATATATATTTAGAAAGCCGTTGGCTAAGTTCAGTGGGCCGAATCGACGCTTTCTTAGTTACACGTGTTTTTGAGAATTCCCATCATTGATGCAAATCTGTTATCTTAGAAGACCGGAAAGCTCAAGCTTATTAACCTAAAACTTCCTTCTGTAACTTACGGAAAATACCAGCTCATAGCCATCTAACCTTCTGTTTACTGCGGAGCTTCCTTGAGGTACACACAACTGAGTAGACAAGCAAGTTGAGCAACCCCTGATGTGTTGCGCAGCTCAATATTGTTTATACTTCACAAGGAAGGGCCACAGACGTATTATCGGACAATTAAATTAGCGAAGTGTAGGTTAAGGTGTATTGGGACGTTTAAAGCTGCAGAAATACAAACGGTGTTCTATTTTTAAACATAGAAATTGGATCTTCAATAACACTAAGCACAGTAAGTTTTAAAATCGATTTTCCCTCCTAATTTTACATCTGTACCTCGATGTTGGCTTATTTCGCGTTTGATCGGTGTCAAACCATAGAGTCGATACGCATTCGCAGAAGGCTCTAATTTTTGCTTTACTCGAAACAAAATTTGAGCTTTTTAGAGCCTTTTAGAGACGTATTTATAGCACTAAGAGCAAAAACGTTAAGCTCAAAATTTGTAAGTTATCTTACGTAACATTTTCGTTTTCGACTATTTAGAAGACAGGCTTGTTTTTGGGCCATGGGAGGCCCGTTAGAGTGTTCTTAGAGAAACTATTCGAATCCAAAGATGACAACAGTGGTACTTTATATCGTCTTGGCAGCAGCATTGCCTTTCGTTTGGGCCTATCTCATCAGGCGACGATCGCAAGCGATGTTTATCCGTTCCTTGTGAGACCTCTCTTGGCCTTCTTCTCAAGGGCTTGGCCCAGATGCCAGTACTTACAGCTATGAGACTGAACTCAACGACAATTTACTATAAAGCTATTCGATATTTTCAATGATAACAGTAATAAATTGTAAATTAAGTTGTAATAATTGTGATAAACCAGATGGACGAACAGGTGGTAACAATCGTGGTGTGTTTTACGTAAGAACGCTATTTTTAATTTTTTCATAGACGTGGCATAGGCTATCAGAACATCGTAAGAAATTATAGTCATAAAATATTGTAGGCTACACACTTACTAGTAAAAGTTATCCTTATAGAATGCACAAGCTACAAATTAAGTGAACCAACGGAGCTTCATATTAATTTAATTACAACAAATATCACCATACAGTATTAATAACACCATTGTTGTGGGAAATGCGAAGCACTCCGACAGGATGTCAGCAAACAATGGGAAATTTTTGCTGAAGGACGAATATTGGCTTGTAACGACGAAGGAATGCAACGCTTACTTTACACCTTTCACGCTAGAAAACAATCGTACGATGGATAAACCAAACCCTCTGTTTAAAAAAGAACCGTTGTTGTGAAACAATAAAGTCATGCTCACCATGGGCGTACCATAATCGTGTTGCTCTAGCCAACAAGTACCCCATTATATTATAGAACTAGTTTACGGTCATTCTAACAGAAAGATCAAACTCCGGATAAACACAAAGAGCAGGTTCTCTTGCCTCGTGAAGCTCTTAGTAAACAGCAATTTTTCCAAGTCGCAATTCTCATGGCTTCATATGCCCTTTTGAGAGAGTGGAACCGGAAGCGTTTCCAAAGTTAATGCATCGAGTAATACAATTAAATCGCGAATTCTGATATTGATTTGTTCTTATGAGATACAACTACAAAGAACATAAGCGACATATTATAGGTTCTGTCAGCTCGCCGTTTTTGTTCCCCATTACTATTCTAGTAGTCGGAAGATATTTACAACTGTTTGCAGTCAAGCTTGAATGAATTAACTGTGCCAATATAATTAGACAACTAAACGAAAGCTGTTGAGTGTGTCGTTAATTTCTTGGACGGTAGCACCATTCTCATTGCAAAATGTTAATAAACGTAGCAGCGATTACGCATAATGTATCATACACAGACAATACAGCTGATACAGTAGCAGAAACATTTCAATCAACTTGCGTTCATAATCAAGTTCAAAAATTTGAAAGGAACACAAAATGAAGTAAGTACGTGCGCTATTTCTACTATTAGATACAGCCTAAATGCTATCCAAAACGGGTGTCTCTACGTTTTAACGATAACGTCCAATTTTAACTGTTCTGAGTTGAAAAAAACACGAACGGGTAACAAGTGCGAAAATCATAATACCAAAAGTATACCGACAAAGAAAAAGCTTGTTCCAAATGAATTTCTCGTGAAGTGTCTTGCGGTACGAACACATACAGAGCGTATTATAACTAAGAAGTGGAAGCTAGCTGTGGTTTTCAAGAGTTAACATTAGTGCGGTGGCAGTCTCTAATCACTGATGCAAAAGTCTGGCTGGAAGCACGCGCCGAACTCAATCACAAAAAGAAACAGGATAGTAACAAACAATTGGCCTACGTACCTCCGTATATATATTTTGTACACTGGTTTCCAATGCTACATTTTATTCTGCCCTGTAGGGGCAATAAAGGTTCTGAATTCAACAGAGATAACAAAGCGGTACATCGCCTTGTGGATGAGAATTCTCCTTGGGATAAATACAGAGGATATATCTGGCTAAATCAGTGGAGGCTAAGTTCGTTAAAAACACGCATGCACAATAAATTAATTAAAATGGTGATTAAAAGATAACAAACAAGAATTAATTTCTACTCGTTAGTTCATAATATCATTTGTATAAGGCGTCTCTCCAATTTTGCAATACGAGTGCAGCGTTGAATCAGTTGCATACATCAGAGTTGCATACAGCAAAAATGTATTATATACCGTATGTATATAACGCAAAGTATTGGGTGACGAACTAATAGCTATTAGTAAAAATCGAGATTTATTCTTACTTTTCTCTGAAGCGACACAGGACCCGAGCTATTACATTTTTTAGACTACAAGAGACAAAGACAATTTAATTGTTCAGTTGAAGTTACGGATCTGGCTTTGCAAAGTTCCCTAAAGCAAAGGGGACCCACAGACAGCTCAGCTGCGTAAAAAAGTTCTTTCAGATTGTATATTTTATGACCGCACCTATAAAACGCTTTAATGCGTACGTGGCGTTCACTTACCAAAGTCATAGTATTATCTAACACTAAGCGATCCTATCTAGTTCAGAAACTTGAAATACAGGATTCAAGAGTCAGTTTGAAATGTCCTGTTTTTGTGTGCGTGAAACATATATATATATATATATATATAAATATATATATATA
>MNPL01005203.1:10625-31086 GCA_002081605.1 Tropilaelaps mercedesae
TTTTGGCTGTCTAATCTTTACTCTATAAAAAGCTTTTGAATTTGCTTCAAAGTCAAAGCTATGACTGACCCACTCCAAGACTTTGAAAGAGGCTTAGCTTTATATAAGCCCAAGACATGGAAAAAAGAAGTCCAAGAAAAATTCACAATATGAAAACCGTCCAATCGAGCCCTGCTGATATGTAGCAGCAACGGTAAACCAGCCTATTCTGGGTCAGCCCTTCCGTCCTCGGTGCCGTGAACCTTCCGACATGTGACTTCCCGGGTAAGCCGTGGTGCTTCGAGACCGTGTTAATACACACTGGCCTCGTTCACGCTGATTACTCGTCATAGGGGAAGCTGACCACTATCCTCAGTGCTAACTTTTTGTTTCCTTCAAAGCGTTTATTGTAATATAGCAGATATACGAAACGATACACGAGAGAGTCACAACGAAAAGTTGGCAAACTCGATCAACAATAAATTTTGTTGACTTCAAGTGAACCTGCCCGCTAGAGGATGCAGTTTGTTTTAGCGTTGACAGCACGTCGCCGCTTTCAACTGTTGATTGTTGAGTTGGCCTAACCGACAACGACGAAAAGGTACCTCATCCGAAAGGAGTGACAACAACAGCGACGGGGTTACCTATACTGGTCTGTTTTTGCTTCTCCAACTTGCTTTGCAATCAGCTCTGTCCAAATGTACGACGTCAACGGGCCAATAATCTATTTTACCGTATTGTATAGAAAGTCTTTTTATTTGCCAATCACAGCCTGATGACCCGTGCCGGGCTGCAGCAGCGTCGTGTTGGAGACCGTAATCGTATTAAAAGTTGATCTAGACCAAAGTTCGAATAAACGACACCCTTGCTATTGGACAGCTATCCTCGTGACTCGTCGTCGATATGGCGGTAACCCTGTTTTCGTAGTCGTTGCCAATCTTAAAGTGCAACCACTTAGCAGTTACACGGATCGTTCAATGCGAGAGATAACTTATTTTGCTTATAATATGAAACAATGGCTCAAAAACTTGTCTTGTTAACGATTGATGCAATTCTAAGAAATGTCTAGTTATACTAAAAACTGTTGTCACATTAGGTGACTGGACATGGCATGCGCTGGGTAGTCAAGAGGGTATGAAACCGCATTAATTTACATAAAAAGGTAACCGAGGAACCGAAAAACATTAGGCCAGTAGTGACATGGTCACTTCAACTAAAACTAGTGTTAACATTAAATCACCTAAATATCTGATATTCTGACAGTAAAACAGATCTATCAAATATTAAGTAGTTATATACTCATATATGCGTTACCAGAATCTATTTTACATAGATTTCTACCATGAGCAAACCTTATGCTGCCTTATGTATTTTGCCAGTCTACTCGCATACTTATAAATCCGCTGGGAAATGTCCAGAAGGTAGTTTAACCCGCTTATAAACAAGCTTCTCCTCCTGTCACCGCGTGAGCTGATTTCTACATAGGCTCACTCTACCGGGTCTTCTGAGAGACCATTTTTCATGTAATCTATTGATAGTTCAGTTTGTTTACCCAACGCAACACGCAGGTGCAATACACAAAGCTACGAGAAAGCGCCTTCAAACTTCAAGCAGACCTTGGTAGAACTCTAATCAGCTCACGAGACCACTCACAGGCTCTTTAAAAAAATGTGAGGTCTTTCATTTTAGTGGCAGAGATCGTTTTTCGACGTATGGGATTGAAGAAGAAGACCTCCTATAATATAACGTCGTCAAATGATTGGCACAAAATTTTCGTTGCCTTTATCATTCAACAAACGGGAGGAATTTTTCGTTTGCTGATTTACTTGCCGTATCTTGCTAGTAGCCGGGTTTGCTGTATTTCGGCTCCCAATACATTCTATATCTATCTAAACTACTACGGAACCCCATTAAACCCTACACGTGTACGCACTGGGTATTCTATCAGAATACAAAATTTACCCTTCCAGAAAGTATGCAAAGCGATTTTAAAAATTATTGCATGATGAGAACCTCAAGCAAATAATAAATATTCTGAAGCCTAAAAGATAAAAATAGCTATATGCTATATGCCTATAAAGCGGATATATATATATATATATATATATATAGAGCATGATATCGGGCGATAAAACACTGTTGTAGCCGAAATAATTGTGTGGCGTACATTATGATGTATTGTAGTGTGGGCAATTTCGCTTCACATTATGCGGCTCCTGTATAGAGGCAGCAACTGGCAAAATTCAAAAAGTCACTGCGAAAGAACATTGGAACTTGGTGTCTAGAAATGCAAAAAGGAAGTGTTTTTAAGGAAATAAAGGAAGCTAAGCAATCCAAAACCCTAATTACGAACAAAGTAGTAGTGGTATGAGGATATTTCATCTTGACGGGGCGAACTAAAGATGAATAAGATTAATCAACAAGTGCAGGATGCGCTGAAAGCAGTACGAATGAAAATGTCTCGGTGAAACCCAGGTTATCTGAAAGAAAATTGAGTTTCGCGTCTTGAGTGCTATTGTTATTGCTATTTATCATTACAGATACGCTCGTTAACCAAAAGAGTTATAAAATATTTACGAGCAGAATAATTACTTCTTGAGCTTGAGTAGTAAGGGTGAACCCTAGGTCAATTGACAAGCGTACAGGTCCCGTTCGGGTAGGTGTAAACAAGTCATGAGACACTACGTTGCCTGGGCGTCATGTACATCAAGGCAAGATTCGCGATATATTTTATGTGAGAATCTTGGATTTCCAAAGGCCCCTGACAGGCCTATCCACATTTTCGGGCTCTGCTAATGCAATACAAGCTGAATTGCCTGAATACAGCTGCCATGGCCCTTTTCTGCCTACGAAAACAGGTCACACGGATCGCACTGGTCGTGAATGCCAGTCTTGAATGTTATCTACATTCTTAATGCCTCTTGCGACTGCTGGCCGGGTATAAACAAACTAAATGCCCTCCATAGGATCTACTCGACAAGACGGTCCGGCGCGCCCTAATATGACGATTCGGAACTGGGTTGGCTCATAGCTGGCTATACTGTCTCCAATGTGATCACACATTCCTTCGCTTCTTTTGTCCCAGAGAGATCCATGGTAAGTTCAGTATACAATTCCACACCGCCCAACGTTGTACTTTCCTTTTCTCTCGGCTCATAAATATCCGCTGGGTGTGTCTACGTTTGGGGTCGGTAACTCCCGCGACGTCAGTTATACAGTTAACTTCGGACGCTACTCGCATCGCACAGACAAGAAATTGAGACTTTGTAGTCGCCGCTTTGCAAACTTATCACCTAATCGATGAGCCGATGTCGATTAGGTTGAAGCAAGCAGCCTATTTAGTCGTACAGAATGTATTAAAGTGGACGCAAACGGCTACGGTTGCAAATGGCATCAAGCGTTCCAGTAGTAGTGACTTCTAGTACGACAACCCCTTAGGGTATCGAAGTAATGTCTTACCGGCTACCGATCTTAGTGGTGGGGGGAACACGGGGCTTTAGTGGGTTTGTAAGTCCCACACTAGTCACTGAATGGTTGCAGCGACGTGCTAGTGCCATCAGCATTACCCAAAACCCCCATAAAAAAAACTCTCTTAGAGCAAAGACGAATTAATAATAAAGAAAAAGTAATAAATCATAAAAAGGACTATTCATTGAGCCAGAATGTTCAATAGGATGCCAATAACACTACGTTACTTTATGAACGCCTGGTACATAGCTATGCCATACATTCCTAAAAGACGATGTATGTCCGTGTGATTGCATGGCGCATACACTTGCTTGTATGGCGCTAAGTTTATAACGGAGCAGCAGAATTCACTCTCTTTGAACTGAGATCAGCGCCAGAGGAAAAATCTTATTAGGGTAAAAAAAGTTTTCGATGCGCCTATATACCTTTTATTATTCTAATGTCTCTCCACTCCAAGTCTTTGGAAGTAAATGACTATATGATACAAGAGACTGAAGCATACAGCAATTTAATGACATTGTTACGTAAAAACTACAAGCAAAAGTCTCCTCCTGTAATATGCCTGCGCTACACATATAGACAGTATAATTTTAGTGACTGCACCCGCCTCTGTTGTCTTCACGATTGACAGTAAGTATCAGTAAATGTCACGTGTCATGTTAGTTGAAAATGGATAAGTGTGTAATTGCAAAAAATACTGACCTAGATATATTCATACTAGGAAGTGGACCTGTAGTGAACATTCCTGTGGAATGATGTAGATCTTTCTTCTCTGCTATCAAATGCTTCACACATTATCTAAACTTATTATATATATTGTTTGTCTATAAATGTTGCTTGAAGTGCTTAGATTCTCTCCTACTACTTAAAAACACTTTCTTTAATACAAACCGGGAGTTTTATGAATAATCTGAATTGCCATCCTATGCGTTTACTGGCTTTATTTTTAGAAGGGATCCCAAATAAGGACTTCATCTGTGTCTTCGACAGAAGAGCATTATATTTGTGTCGGTACTCCAGTGGAAGTTTTTAGAGTAAACATTGGCATGCTGTCACCTCCATGAGTTGAAATGGCCCACGTGTATTAGCGTTTAACTATTACCCTTTACCGGATTTCAAACAGTAGACATCGCCACTAACGTAGTAGAAAATTAGCTAGATAGTTTTTTCCTTAACTTATTCACAATTTACAATGTTGGTCAGACTAGAAAAATGTACTCAAGATGTAAGCCACTAGCAAAGTACTACGGCATCTGGCGGCACCTAGGGGCTTGTCAATGTGATTTTGTGCATGTGAATGTGATAACAAACTACTCCTTTTTCTGGAAGAGAATGTATTCAGGCAACGTCTGCCTAACTTCCAACGGCTTACAAAGAAAAGCGGAATTCGAACCTTTACTTAGTCCTTACACAAATACGTTTGGTAAATTGGCCTATCATCAAAGTGGGTCATCCAAGGAAGAAATGGTTAATGGAATCTCGCCAAATGCTACTGATTGACACCAGCGTTTATTTTACAATGATTATGCTTGTCTAGGCGACAGGAACCCAATAAATTTACATATTTATGGCGACATTTTTACGCTTGATTGAAAATCGTTGTAGGCAGTGCTACAAAAGGGCTATTATGTTGCACATGGTCAACTGTAGAGCGTGCATCACCAAAATAGGAGCTGCTTCTCAGACGGAACAAAAATATAAGCTAACTTCATCGCCTTCATCAAATGTCTACAGGTGTACAAGTAAAAAGAAAGGGCCATATGTCTTTTGCTACATATAAATGTCTCCCGTTCAAAGCAAAGCAGTATTCTGATAGTAGTTAACTTTGTTTGAGGGATTTATCATGATACTGCTTCTAGAGAACTGTGACTCTCGTTTTCGGAGACGACGAATCTGTGACTTGGCGTCTATCTTTATTCTGCAGAGTAATGTTCGCTTATTTGTTCGTGAGACAGTTAAAGGTCGCATTCTGTCTCTTCTTTTCGGACAACTTTAAGAGGTCCATGCGTGCATAATGTAGTACGTTTTGAATATCACAAGGCATATTTCGAAAATCCAAACGTTGCTCTTGACGCTTCCCGCATATTTATACCGTCCAAACTGAGCGACTTGCGTTATTGTTTTAGTTCTGTCAGCGTCTTAGTATCCAGCACATATAGCAGGTAGTAAATAATTCCTCCGCTTAATTAATCTAAGAGGATCTGCTTGATTTGCAGGCCGGAGTAACCGGGTAAACCATCAATTCTTTGGTATCACTGATACACGCTCGCACCTAAAGATCCATAAAAAATCAATTTTTTGCATTTATACGCCATTTTAGAACTAGCAAAACTGTCGATACTGTTGTATGTGGCATGCCGATGACCAGTCATCACTTTACGTTTTCATTAAACGCTCACCTCTGTAAGATGAGTTTTTAATTATCTGTTTTTCGTCAGAACACCAAAGTAAGTTCAGCCAAAGTAATTCGCCGAAGTAATTTTAAAAGCTCCTTTTATACTCACTTATCGCCAAATGGCACAAGCCGAAGCCCAATGGTGGTACAGCTAGAGCTGGCAGGGAGTCAGCGCGGACGACTGCCGCTGTCACGCTAATGAAGGCGCTTGAATATCCTTTTGTTCTATTGGATGATGATTTATCTTCGAGAGACGAAGCCGTGCCTGCGCCTGGCATCGCACGTCATTCTTTATGTGGCATCGTTGTTCTTGTCGATGTAATTGTTTCATTGTATCGTTTTATATCGCATGATGTATGGCCTCCAGTATTGGCACACGAGCATTGTTTCTTGTCAAGCGCAGGGAAAATTCCTGGAGGGCTAATAGCACTGCATAGTAGGAGGTATAATAACGGCATTGCGTCTTTTTACTCGCATATCGATTGAAGATAATTGTTGGCAACTGTTCTACTTGTTGTTTCGAATCCATCGTACACCGTCACGCTAGTATCAGCGCTTAGGGGCTAGTAGCAGGGTTTGAGAAACCAATTCGAGCAATCGGCCTGGGCAGAGAGATGTAACCTTGCTCTATGCTATATATATTTTTAGAGCTGACTATTTAACATCAAGGATAGTGCTTTTTGCATTACTTCGTAATACGGACCCCATAAATGTGTAACGGCGAGAGTCATACCCGTGCACCTATGTGCCTCCTCCGAATGCACCCAGCCACCAAACTCGACAACCTCGTTGTACACTTACATAGATGAACGATCCCGTTGAAGGTTTGAACTAATCTCAAGCAATGACCAAGGGAACCCGCGGTGAACGCTAACAAAACTCGTAAAGATGTCAAGTTCCAATTATTGTTCAATTTGATTTCCCAATCTTGTACATGAATAATGCATGACAGGCAGAGTTTGTGTTTGCTACTTACTCCGTTTTGAGTTGAAAGGCGGGTGGAAATTTCTTTCGAATGTAGTTCGACAGGAACGCTGATATGAATTCCGAGGACTTTTCGGAATAGCTTTTAAATCTGTCACTTGCAGTACTTCGATAGTGAACTATTATGACAAAAGAACGCTGACGCATTTTATTCTTCTAATAGTTTCTGGAATAGCCAATGTCACCTTCGATTTATTAAACCTTAAGCTGTTCTTATGAACGTATTACAGCTCTTATACAACCTGCGGTATATAATATATCGTCGCGTGTTAATACATAACGTGTTAATTAGATAATGACAAATTTTACTAACAATTACACTACCAGGATCATAAATGTGTTATTCGGTACGTCGATCAGCTCGAACTAGCTCCGTGTATTAACACCTTAGCTCTCAAACAACATGTTGCTTTGGCATCGCTATGAACAGTAGGCTAAGATTGACACTGAAGAAGCCAAAATGATTGATTCTTCGAAGGTTTCTTATCCTAGTTGTCCGAACTTTGATCAAGGCTTCCTGAGCTGGTCAAAAGAAAGAGCTAAGGTTCCTTGCAGCCGGCCAAACAGGGAATTTGGAAGAATAATTTGGAAGAAAATATCCGACGCGTTATGCCTATGTGTTTGTCAACAGTTATAAGACGACGCACTGTCCCCGAGTGGTGGAGCATATGCAAGAAAGTATCGTTATCCCTTTATACCTGTACTGGCTTCGCGGTATTAAATACCATGGCGTACCAACTGGCAGTAAATATCCTATTTACATTAGGTCTAAATAGCGTTCCGTACATTATCTTGAAATTTTAATTCTAGCTAATTGTTAACGTAAACTTCATTAGAATAACTGGCAATTTTAAGAAAAATGCCGAACCCACGAATATACGAGTGAGAGTACATAGGTGACAGCGAGTGGTCACCGTTGACGGACCCATTGATAGGAAATGCGATAAGACGTTCCAGTTAAATTAGTGCGATATCTGTCGAATAATAATGTCAAGTCTAGTGTGCGTTATTTTTAATAGCGATCTGGCATTTCCCTCCTAATGCATGTTCATGCATCTGCGGTTATACCTGAAATTGCAAACTGAGTAGTATGCGGCCAAGATGATGAGCCATCTTAAAGTAATTTGAAAGTAACGTGCTTTACACTAGAACGTACATACAATGCATCTATCTCTATCCGGCCCTAAGCATTCGAAATATGGTGCTGAATATTTAAGATGTTATCGGAAAATACATCAGCATTGGGCGACCGAACCTATGTGGCGCAATGCGAGTAAAGATTACGAATAATTGAGTAAGCCGCCAAAATCGTCGTCTACAGTCAGGTTCTTTCCACAATTTGTGTGGCATCTATCTCATACTTCCGTAAGGTCAAATACGACGATCTTTGAGTTCCTGAACATCCCAAATTTCTTTCCTGACATGATGGGAGAGAAGAATTAGCAGAAAGAAACAAAAGTCGCCAAAGGCTCGGATGACACTTGTCTTATCGGCAAGCCACTTTGCACATTGCACGTATACATGATTTAGCACATAACGGGTTGAAGGCTACACGTAGTTGTTGACAATCTATGAGAAGCATGTTTACCGTCTAGGCCTTCTGAACCTGCTACTTTCCAAACTCACAGCCTATAGTATTATTTTATCAACAAAATGGTGATCATCGGTAAAGTGTATAGTCGAATCTGAAGCAATTCTGCGACTTGTTCAATATATGAATTAGTTGGCGTCCTATACTAACGAATTTTAATATATTATACATAATTACCGAGATCCGACACTCGAAGGGCATCATATACGAGCTGGGTCCGTCATTTAGGAACATCCGAGCTGATTGTTCTATTATGTTCTACCATACATTTGTATCGCTGTTGTACGATGATACTATAAAGAAGCCCATACTACTTACGGGTTTCTTTTTCTTAGAGGACGTCAATAGGGATAACTTTAGTTAATCGACTTGTTGTTCATCTCCAACATCCTTAGACGAAAACATTATTGTGCGCAGTCCGTGTATTTAAAAAATACCAATGTTTGCTGAGCGAGTCTTTGGCTTCACTCTAACGCTCTGGAGCATAAGCTAGACAACGGTTCGTACGAAGCAGCCGAAGCTTTAGAGGCCATCAAGTGAAGCTCGGAGGCAGGGTCATCTATTGACTGTATCTTGAAAAGGATTATTTGAATACGAATAGCTGGTCCGTTTTGCCACTAACTTCAATCGCCTAAATTCAACAGGCGTTTTTTCCAGTTTTACGGACCTATATACATTTGTAATTAATGTAGCTCCAATTTTCCTTGCATGATGTTCAAAATGTAGTCTCTTCTACTACTTGGAAGTGGTACATAAAAACAACAATAAACGTAGAAATGTTTGAGCTTTAAATGCTGACGTATGCAAGTCCCGTGAAGCTAAGTAGCCCCGTTTGACGCTACGTCCCTAGCGCGTTGTTATAATACTGGCATCTACCCAAGAATTGTTGGGAATTTTGCGGCGTGGACTCCAGTGCGGGTTTAGAGTATTTGTTTTTACACCCCTTACAAAGCGTTCTTGGTTTAACGTCGAAGATTATACGTCTTTCAGATAATAAACGATAAATCGAGCTACGGTTAAGTGAACAATTACAATATCGCGACGAAAATAATGTGCACCATGCCACCGCTCGTCTAAAAAAAATGAGTTTGATCTTTTTTAATTACAAAATCATTCATTGACCCTTAACACATCATAGATTTCTACAGCATTAAGAATCTCGCTTATGCGCTGTACCGTCTCGAGGACAGAATCGTTGTATGATGACCGTCATCTGTACTGTTCTTCGGAGGGAAAGCCAAGAAGGTGATTGGGCTTCGCTGGCCTGAACCACTTTGAAGTGTAGTCTGCTGTTCATGGACGGATCTGCACAAGAAACAAACCACGCCGTTTGGAGAGGCACACACAGAAGGTCATGCACGTTGCCGCTTAACAACGACTAGCGAGGGTGACAGAGAGTGCGTTATGAATCGTTGCTGTAGTTGTGACGGAGCCCAGTGTCACAGGCGTATCGTACCGGCGGTTAGCGCGTCGGGCTCCGTCGGACCGTGAACTCCGGATGGCCGTTCGTTGGTGCTTCGCATTCGGAGTCGGAGCGAGGTCAAGCGAAGGCCCCGTCGGGGCGTCTTCGGAGTGGAGAAACATAAGCGACAGACGATGCTGGCCAGATGCAAAAGCGTCACTTTTTTAAAGGCGTTGTTAACCATATACCGCCCGCGACAGTCACACAGTCCCATTCATGCGTATTCCTTGGTGATGCTTTAGCCCCCTCGAAGATTTTCAATATTGATTACACTGGCAGAAGGCCCTTGGCACATTTGAATTTAAAGGCGGACGACATGTCGATAGAAGGTTTGTACCTGCCACCCGCCCGGCGAGTAGCACTGCAAACGACTGAGGGTAAATGGCGTTGATTCTTACTTTCTTGTTATCAGTGGGCATTGAGGGCGACGAAGAAGTTTAAACTTTTTTGGTTTCTTGGGCCTCTGGCGCTGGCCGACCCCATCCAACCAAAACTCATAACGGAGGTGCAGTCACTTTAGCCTTACGCCACGTCGTCGAACGAGTAGAAGTATGTTCGATACGAACGGTCTTTTCGTGCGCCATTGCAGGCTGGTGCAAGTAGTCAACCCGTACGTTTTCGCTGAGGGCAGTCGGCGGCGCACCGTAATACAGAGGCGGATGTTAGTTTCATTAAAAATGGCCTCGACTGCCAGCTATCGTACTTTGCAGAATTCAAATAATGAGTTCTGTCAACCGCCCACAACATTGTTTTGGATTCTTGAAGCTTAGCAGTGTTATCCATATGTAAGCTGTGTGTGGTTTCCGTGCAACTGGGCGATATGTTCGCATAATAACATATTGAGTCACAACATATCATTAGTAAACAAGTATATATATGTATGTACACATGTGTGTATATATATGTATATACACATATGTGTATATCGAGATGAACAGAATTCCCTGGTGAGGCTAGATTAGATGCAACACATCTAAATTAACAGGTGTTTCCCGCCCCTAGCTATGATGTTTTAATAAAACCACATGTAGCAAAAAACCAAATGAGTCAACTTAGGCAGCTGTTCTCAACGCTGCCATCATTTCGCTACGATTTAAATTACCTCGCCCTGCAAGAAAAGCCAGCGAACATTCACCAATGAAGCCAAAATATACATGCACGATCTGAGAAAGTATTTCATAGAACGCCGCCAGATAGAATCAATAAACTTTGACCTGCAAAGTCCCATTTGAATTGAAGTTGTTAGATCCGTTTACATCTATATTAAACTAAAATGGCGCGAGGTAGATAAAGGCTAGTCGGTACCTCCACTGTTTTCTTCCACTTCGCCCTCGAAGATCCCAGGCCCAGCTTCTAAGCTTGATCAAACGTAAAATTTTACTATCATGACCAGCGTTCTATTCTGTTCTATTCCCCTACGACGTCGTCATCGAAAACCTCTCTCCAAGAAGGACGAATTATCCCAACTTAGCAGGCGTTGAGCGACACTTTGCATGAATTGCCATAAGGCTCAGCTTACTGAAGGGACCTCCGGTCGTGCATGAGCTCCGGCTCTGGCTCGTAAGGGGTTTAAGTTGCAGGCAGACGGTACAGTAAGCAGGGGTAGCGCAAAGCTAGTGCTATTGAGACCGATGATTCAGCCTATCCTTCAAAAGTGCCCGTGTTATAGTACGGAGCTGAAGGTACAATAGCCCTAGGGTGTACGATTACTTAGGCTAATGAGCTGAAAATTTTCGGTTGTCTCAAAAATGCACAAGAATAATTTAAGAATAACGTAAAACAAGCCACCTTAGTTTGAAAATAAAGTTATTAATATAACTGTAAGAGGTACGTTTGTCGCGTCTTTAGGATGTGACGCGTTTAAAGTTGGTCCCCAGTAATCACTGTGGTCTGTCGATAAATGTATAGATTTTTACTCACTTATAATAATGTACTGTCTAACTGCGTTCTAAAATCGATTCCTAAAAAAAGCTATTTTGTGTCGAAATCGTAATCATCTCTGCAAACTTTTTTGCAGCTCTAATTAGCTCACCCGTTCGATCGTAATGCGCTAAAGTTTAAAAACGATTAACTTGCTGCTTACTGTTCATCCCTTCTCTGGGACTCAACCCAAGTGTGGAATCTGAGCATGGCTAATATTTCAAGAAGGGATTCCAGCATGCACAGGCTAGGTGTCAGAGTTCGTTAAAAGAACCCCGTGGGCTGAGGTATTTGGGTCATATTAAGGCTAGGAATCGAGATTTACATTTTTATTCTTGGTTACGACAAAGTATATGAATGGGTTTGGGAATAAGGAACTTCGATGGGCTTTCCAAATACCCTAATGCGTACCACCTTTATTCTGTCCCTTAGTGGTAATTACTTGCTGACAAATCCCACAAACGTTAGGATCAATCGGCAGCTACACAGGACGTCGATCGAATAAAGACGCAGTCAAACAAGAATATAAGCAAATTACGTCTTTTACAATGTAAAATATAAAAAAATTAATGCATCGGGATCGTGTTCCATTAGCCTGGTGCACCATTTAGTTCTAACAAAGCCTATTTTTCATCAGAAAAGCAATAAGATTTCTACCGTTTCGTTGCACTCACCCGTTCCTTACAGTTATTTTATTCTTATTAGGTATTTACTAACCACTAGCCACTGAACACAAGGTGTAGTACGGAACGCATGGAAGAATTAGCTTCGAAATAATGCAACTGATTGGAAGTCGCCTTTTTCATTACCAAGCAGGGGAACGTTTTTGTCGAAAAAAACCTTTGTTTGTGAAGAAAAATGCTTTTTCCGATTTCACTTTACGTGTACATGCAACAACACTAAAGGTCCAAGAGCTGGCGGTTTGCGCGCCAGAGCGAGTGGAAGATCGTCAAGAAAGAGATCGATCAGGCAGAGTTTTGTGATTAAAATAAAAGGAGGAAACCCTCTTTGGTTGAAAACTCTTGTTCGTTTAAGTGTTCGGAGTGGTCCGGAGGTACGGGTAAAACAGGTGGGTTCTCTCTAAGCCTGTTCTCCCATCACCTTTCTAGTTCTCCAGCTTTTTTTATGGTTAACTTGTGCAGCCACAGGGCGTTTGTTCTAGTAGAAACTTGGAATATACCACTCACAGTGGAGCCTTGGCGGCCGGGTGTGAGCAAGATATCACAGAGCCTCACTTCTGTGTGTGGACCCCAGAGGACTAGCGTAGAACCGGCACGTATAAAGTGCCCGTTCTCTGTTTCATTCCTCCTGGCTCTCACTGGTCAGCGAGGACTCTTCAACTTAACTGAGTGTCGTTGAGCCTATATATTCAGTTTTAAGCATTGGACACCGTTCGTTCGAGTGTTCTGCTCTCGGATATTAGTTACCTGTATGCTAATTGGCCCGTAGAAAGGAGCATGTTAGTTCACCTGATGGCAGAAGATGGACATTCCAGTAACTTAAAAAAATTGGCCATAACAACGACAATCCTACGTGGCGTAAAAAAGGGATTTCATTACCGAAACATTGACCCTCCCCTGGTCACTTTCAACCGCTCTTTTTTCGCCGTTAGCCTTTCTCAAGTCTAACCCAAGCTGCAGGCATGATAACGTGAACAACATATGCCAACATGCCACTTTCTAGTTTTTCCTTACATGCATGGAAATTTGCCACTTGCACTGCCCTTACGACAAATTATTGACACTGTCACATACGGTAACAAATTTGAATATATTGCGTCTAATTAGCATAAATGTGTTTATGCTGTGAAAGAAAGAGTAAAAATGCTTGTATTTATTCCGCTATTCAAATTATAGAGTTAAGGGTCAATCTGATAAATTTTGTCAGCCGACACTCTACCTGTCTGATAGTTGCGGCAGTTCGTCTTACTTATGTATTGACAGTTTAGTTTCCATTAAAATGTATGCGAACCATTTTCACTGAGTTGATGGAATCTAGGTGGAATCCAGCGCAGAATTTTGCTTGAAGACTGGGCATGACACCTTATTAGTGAATCGCAAATCTTACTTCAAAAGCGGCGGCTATTCTCGATATGATTGAGTACGTTGCAGTGATTCCCTTTAACCATGACAGCAGACATTTAGTTTGATGAAAAGCTCGCTGTAAAATACTTACAACTCGCTTCCCCTTCTCCTTCTGCAAAAAAAGAAAGTGGAGAATGTGCGGTGGAAAATACGAGCAGAACCAATAGCTTCTTTTGTCCTGTTTGAAAGTTCCTGTTCTTTTTGGCACGTCCGAGCGGTCACGATTGACCGTTGGACGGGCGCTGGACAAACTCTCTTAACCACTCTTTGGATTCTCGTGTTTAGAATACTCTTCCATTCGTTTTAAACGAGAATCGGACAGAAGCTTATTCTTCCTTCGTTGCGAAGAGCAAGGCCTTATGTGATCTTTCCACCGGACCGCAAAATGATCGCGTCCTGCTGATAGACTTCTGAGCACTGTTATGGGAACGCTTCCCGTCGTCGGTTGGAATGGTCTTATCCTTGTCGGTAGAGGATGCTGCGGCTCGTTGCAATGCTCGCTTAAAATGTTACATATTTTGGCGTAGCGTACGTGTACGCATGCACAGATAGGCAACGCGAGAATAAGACACATAACGTTATTATGCGTTAACGCACGTAAAAACATCAAGAGGTTGCACTTGATGCGGCGGTCGATATTAGGTATATATCAGACCAAAGTCATGCAAAGAGGTTTCTTACTTAGAAATATTCAACGTTATGGTTCTGTTAATAGTTCACCAACGGGAATGATGTCTACGTCAGTGTGGTATTTTGCCGCAAATTAGTGAGTTTGGTTTGACGCAGTTATTAGGGGGAAAGAAATGCGAGCCAGAAACCCAGTTGATACCACACCATTATCATTTATCGGCAACAAACATATGGCTTGATTGCTTCGCTGAGCAGGATTGCCTTCGGAAAAGTTGTTCGTGTTGTGCGTTGAGGCGGCTTATCAACGTGAGCAAGTCTGATAAGACATCGACCATAGCATGGACTCGCTGTAATGAAATTCGCATTGCTCCATCGCTCATCTTCCCGCTTTCAGAAACAATGCCACGATGTGTTGTGCAAGGCTAACTTTGTTCTCTGAGATTCTTGAACATTTTCAACAGAGAACATTTTTGAGATGCTTCCATTTTGCATCGTAAGTTGCCCTCACCTTCTAGAGAAACACGTCTCTACTCAGCCAGCGGAAAGCATTATGTATAAATTTACAATGCGATGCTGTCTATACAGATTATATATATCATTGTTTAACTCCGTCCTGTTACGTATTTATCTCTCTGTCTCTGTGTGGCGACGTGTGGGTATCTCTGTGTTCGTATGTATGTTTAATCGAATCTGAAAGTCGTTTCCCTAAGGTTACGATTCTGCGTCAGACGCTGAGCGTCGCGAAAAAATTCTGCAGTAGTCCACATACGCAGATCTCTGCGCGTTGAGGTTTTAACGTGGTGCCTTTCCGTTCGCTACGTCGGTGAGGGCGTCACTCGCCGTCGCGTGCACCGGGCTATGTCTCAGCCTGTGCCTGATCTCCGTATTCCATTCTGCTTGCATGATCCCGCAAAGTGGGCTCTCTCGCTTGACGTTCAGTCGGCTTGCCACCGTTAGGTCTGTTTGCGGAGGTGGGCAACTCTCGCTGGCGACGCGTTCTGCTCCTGGGGACATTTAACGCACCAATGACCCTTTAGACGCTCGTAAATGTCAACTCACCTATTGAATAGACGGTATAGGTTCCTTACGTGGTTACAGTGGCCCCAAGCGTTGATTCTAGGCCCATAGCAGTGTAATAACACTTCTTCATAAAACATTGCTTCACCGCTTACCTACCCGTCTGCCTACTTGCAATATTGTAGGTTCGGTGGGTCAGACAAGCTTTCCTGGCTTGGGCGCTGTACCATTAACGCGATTCATCTTTTAACCGTCCCCACTCCCGCGTTATTACGGGCTATCCCAATCTACTGTCAGCCCTTAGCAGACAGTGTGACGGCCACCAACGCCCCCGGTGATACTGCGTATAGTTAAGGCCGGCACTTGGCCACTGCAGCTGTTAAATGGACAAGGTATTTTTTAAGGGAGGAAGTATACTTTTTATATCCACAGGTGTAATGAATGATGTCTAGTTCTCATTTTATGATTGGCAACAGGAAGAATTTTTCGGGTGGGAAAAGTATGTTCTAGTGATATGCAGTGTCACTCATGATGTGTCAAAATTTATAAAACAAGACAGGGTCGACAAATACTTGATTTAAACCGACAAATATGCTAATGTTGCACCGATTTTAAAACTAAATGAACGGTCATTTTTCGCATGCTTAATTAGTAAACGCTTATAATAGCTCATTCATTTTTACAGAAGCGTCTGTAATTTTCATTCTAGGGGAATTACGCTACGCCATACCATGTGTGAATATCGGTGTATATTATCAAGAACTGAAGCGCTACTCTACATGAAAATATGGTTTTACTCCTACACTAAACAAAGTCATTTTGAACTAAGGAAAAATGCCAACAACTGGCTACTAAAATGGTTTCAAGGGCCAACTTTCGGTTTGCAAATGCCATCAGTGGAGCCGAAAGTGACTTCGCGGCACATGCAGTTTTCGAGGGCGACCAAAGAGCTTAGTATGCTGGGACGTTTGCGCAGTCAAAAGCCTTTCGTTTAGAGCGCAATACGCAACGGGAAGTATTGTAGGCCACAGATGCGTAAACGTTGGAATTTTTTGGCTGACCTTTTGGGCAAGCGGGAATGAAAGAGTGCGGAGGTTTATAAAGACATTATTTTTGAAATGCTTTGGACCTTTGCAGTGCCTAACCTGTGCATTGGTACTACGGGCCGTTAGGAGTCAGGTAGTTGGTGGAGTGGACAAACGACCAAGACGCTTTGCTGAAGTGCGAGTTGACTAATGGAGATCAGGTCTGCTTTCGTCTGCAATAGGGGGTTTCCCAAGGGTCAAAAGTGCACAATTGGTAAACTTACATTTAAATGTGGCAATTATACAAATGTGGGATGATCGATCGAATGGGGGTGGTGAGAGGTCAGAATTTACGGTGTCCACTTGAAATGGTAGACAAATCGCTTCCAAGTAATGCGGCATGTAGGAAGAGATTCAAAAATGACCAAACCAGGCCAAGGGGGTAACCGAGTCTGCAAGAATAGGGAAAGTGTGTGTGGTGCAGAGTATATGCTTGCCCTCCGGGTGTCTAGTCCAACACATGGCGAGGTCTCTGTCCGTGACAAGTGAACAAACCGTCGGCTTACCTAGGCGCCCTTTTTGTAAGCCGGAGCCGCCAGACGATACGGTGAACGGGGGGACCTACTCGCAAGAATGCGGCCAGGACGATGAATTTCTTGGTGCCGGTAACGGTGACCTGCGGTAGCTTAGAAGAGCTCGAGGGAAAGCGCGGACAGCAAAGCTGTCGGCGAAAAGCTGCGTAAGTAACAAGGCGAATGAGCAAGCTGGTAGAGACCGCAAAATGGCACAAATAGAGAGAGCAATTATTATTTTAAAAGTCGTGAGATGTCTCCACCTGCTAACAGATATAACAACCCTAACCATGGGTTGCTCGGGTATAGAATAATTTCTCGTCGTCCTTTCCGTTCAAATAACTAAAGATGAATTCAGGCCTTAAAGGGTCATGTCCGAAGGTACCCACATTCTAACGTGGTAAAGCGTGGGTATTCCGCGAACGATAGCAGGATTTTTTGATATGCTTGTAAAATGAAAGGAAAAAAGGTGAAATGAATATAGAGAGAGATGTGCGTCGATTTCAGTAGCCGGATTGATATAATGAGAACATTAGTAAAAGTAAAAGATCAGCGATGTCTGCATTCATTTCAAATGCGTGGGTATACTTAGCGAACATGTTATTAAATACGAATATATTCAATGCTCCTAGTATGATTCTACTGGGTATAGCATGTCATTCCTGGGAAATTACTAACCTAAAAGTGGAATTGAACGTGATGAAATGTAGTGAAGTATTACGTCGATGATTGGGTCACGATCCTAAATTCACTAGGTTCACTAGAAGTTTTAAACCACCCCCCCCTAGCAAGCGCAACGATTTGCAGGATTCAATTCTAGAAAATCTCGTATCTTGAGGACAAATCTTTCATACAACAACGTCAACAGAATTAGTGAACGCATTTTGTGATATTTGTAGCTAATTAACATACCAGTAAGGATGGTCGACCATTATTGCCGACGTTTGTACCAATGAGACAGAACTCGCTGCATTCCTTCCATTAATGGACAGACTAGCCAGTTCCTGGAGTTCATTAATATGACGCACATGAGCATTTTACGCCGACAATTGCATGGTGTTTGTATGCAAGTCAAAGGCACATTGCGAATGAGGGCCCAGGGATCAGCTGAAATAAGTATATTATTTAATGAGTTTGCCGTGTGTATGCCGGACATGTCGGCAGGTGGGTTAAATCCAATCACCTTCGACACGTAACTCAATGAGTGCTCGGGTTGTCCAGATGTCATTTAGGGTAGATTTCAAATAGAGCCGTACATATGTTCTGTATGTTACTTCTGTCAGCAATTATAGTTACTTCCAAATCATCTTAAACGCTTATGCCGATCTGACGTATACGTGTTTTGCTCGCCAAGTCCTGATATGACTACGCATAACAAGAATACATACATCTACTGTGTATGGCACTTATAACAAGGCTGAACATAAACCATCAGTTTCTGTTTGCTGAGCTATTGCCCACAGATTGCACACATGCAGCAAACTTGGCAACTGTGTGAAGACGCTACGGACTCATACGCTTCTCGGGAAAGTATGTTGGACGGCGATACTATGGTGTAGTGGGAAATGCAAAATGGGATTACAGGCAGCTACAGAAAGGACACAGAAACGAGAGAACGTTCATACGACATTGGCAAAACAGACATTGCGGCATTCCAAACAGAGCCACTCCCATCTATGGCATTGCCGGCTCATTATTTTTCGCAAGAGGTTGCGGGCCTTATACTCCGTATTTCCTCTTCCCCTATTCTGGACCTGGATTATTGTAATATTTCAAGTATGAAGACTCGGTCGAGGCGACCAACATCCATCTTCGCGAGGGCCTAGATCCTGTTCGGAAACTCTGGAATCGAGTGTAACGCTTATCAAACGACCATGCCGTATAGACTGCCATTGCCAAAATACAGCGCCTTCCAAAAAGATTGCTGTCCGCTTTCGCCGGTGTAAACACATGTGTGCATATACGCAGCTTGTGTTCACTACTCAGTCACATTGGGTACACACGGTCTGTTTAATATAGGCACTCAGTTCAAAACTGCATGCAATGGGCGTGCGATTAAATAATGTTATTCTGTATTATGTGCTACTTATTTCTATCAATCAGCTCTTGCAGTTGCCAGTGCTACGTGCATCGGGGACAGTGCCGGTATCTAACTGCGGTACCAGGCAAAAAAGACCTTAAGCTTGCTTTTGCAGCAGGAGAATGGCAGACTAAACGGTAGAATGTTGGCGAGTCCCTGTATGGGTTTTTGGGTTTTTGTTGACCGGTGGCAATGCCCAAGCTTACACGGACTTCTATGAGACATCTTATTGAAGGCTTGATAGAACCTGCAGATTATTAAAGACCCATCCAGGTCATCCTTGTGTTACTCATAAAACTATTAATCTGGCGTGTGGAAGATCTGTCGACCATTATCTACGTAGAATATACGAAGTCTACAAAGGCTGTCAAATAATCTTTATAACTCTTCTTGAAAATGAAGATATTGTGGAAATGACATTTTTTCTTTGCAAACCAATTTTGCCTTTATAGGGGCTGGTGGCTGAGCGCATGCCGTGTTTCTCAGTGTACTAGACTATAACCGTGACCAGCGTGTAAGAAAGTTGGACATAGTCTGCAGGCGCATATTCTCCGGAACTAACACATTCGTAGTGCTTCCTTTCTCTAGACAATTAGATTAGTTAATTTCTGTTTAGCACTAGAATTTAAGGAAGAAATAAACAACGAATGCCCATTGGCCTATATTGTAGAAAAGCCGACAGTGAACAATTTGACTTGAGCCAGGACACTGGTCGGCAAGTACTCGATCGCCGCCAACACGTACGTGGGTAACTTTTCACATAGTAAATTAAATTCAATTTAAAAGGTGTATTTTATTAACACGTTGGTACAGTAAAATTATCGCACCCATATGTTAGACCTCACAATGCTATGAATAGTGAGAGATATATGCAGGGCCGTTCGGGCCAGATATGGCAGATTACGACTGGACGTTAGGAGATGGATCGCCCTTGATGTTGGTGGCAAATGCAAACGGTCTATGCGAAACCAAGGAGTAAACCGGAGAGACTTGAGAAAACAAGCTTGACGACTTTCTAATCAGTGTCATTAATTTTAGGCATACGTGAGACTACACATGCAGAAGTTTGTCTCGACACTAATAATATTCCCTTCAGGAGACCAGAGGGAACAATTCCTTGATTGCTTTCTTTGTCTGCGCAAGTGCGTTGGCACCATCGCTTCTCGTTGCCGCTCGCGGCCCTGTGGAGACCTCAGTTGTAATTTCTACGCGGCTCTATATATATATATATATATATATATATATATATATAAC
>MNPL01005206.1:0-13950 GCA_002081605.1 Tropilaelaps mercedesae
TATATATATATATATATATATATATATATATATATATACGTCGACAATTGGAATAACATTGCTGTGCAAATATGGTTGATGCCCTTGGAAGTCGAATTCTGCAAATAAGAGTTGACAGCTAGACGATTACGTTACGATGTGCACCATTCATAATTCCAAACGATTCGATAGATTGAAAACTTCACTTATCGTTTCAAAAAGCAGCGGATGATTGAACACCGCACCTGACTTCGGAGACACGAAAACTGTCATCAGACGTTCAAAGGGAAAACATAGTGAGAATTAGAGGGACTTTAACGCATTGGGAACCGATGGATTTAATAGGCAGTGCAGAGCGTGCAGGTCCGACCGGGACAACTATTTTTCAAACAATTACTACAATAATTGTAGCAATATATGCAGTGCGGACATTGCCGACAGAGAATATCCTTCGGAGTGCGGAGATGTTGCATATCTCTGTATTTGATGACTTGGGTGATATGTGCCCGTGGAGACGCTGGCGACGTGGAACGGTCTCACTTGGCAGCTGCTTCTACAAGAGCATAAGAGCCGAAAATGTGACTGTGGCATAGCGGATGATTCCCAACCGAACAAAAGTTTTTTTCAATGTGGAGAAGTGTATCCTGAGAGGTGCGAGATATACAGCTGTATCGAGTCAAGTGGATGTGCGCGTTACTCCACTTAACAGTAACTGGTACGTCTGAATATTAGCTATTGCAATCCCGCTACCTAGCCTAAGCATATGAAGCTTCGCCACTTGAAGATTCAATGCGGCTGCATATTAGGCTACTAGACGAAGCGAAACGGGCAATTTCGGAAAACGAAGCGCCCGAGCTGACGTGACCAAAAGAAACACGTTCGGCTGAAACGAACCTCTCTCCAAACGAATTTCCTCTAAGGCAGGGCCTCTCTATGAAACAGGTCTCCCTCTCTCAATCGCCCGGAATGCCTGGCGGGCTCCTAATTCATTTTACCTGCATTATCGTGGACAGGGCTGAATTGGAATTGCTACAACCCGTAAGTCTAGCTAAAAAACAGCACAAAATCAAGACAACACTACCCGTCAGAATGTCACCTGTTCTAATCTCATAGCTTTATCTCGGTCCGCCGTGGTTAGAAGCAGAGGCACCTCATAGAGCTCTCATTATATAATCGTTTTAAATATATATATATACAATATTGAACCTCTTAAGGTTAGTTTTCTTGGTCTCCGCCAAGAAACGCGTTTGATACGAAAAATTCACATTCATAAGGACTTTATACTAAAAATTGTACATTTAGCCGAATATGTGGCTTCCGAAGAGCTATACCATAATAGGCTTATTTTTTTTTGCCCACACGCCTCGACAGCTTGAGCGAGCTCAAGTAACCAACTTCAACCATATGCTTTTTATGACCCACTACTCGAGCGTGCTTTTAAGAGCACGTTCGCGGTTCTCAAATAGGCCGGGATCAGATTACGAATATAATTTTGCTTGTTACCATTGTCTCACTGAGCCGTATATCCAAATTACAAAGCTGTTTTCATTTCTTTGAGTCAATGGTATAATTGAATGCGTGTCTTGAGGGTTAAGCGTCATAATATGTTTACTGTCCAGCATCGCTGTCTCATACATCGCAACAGCTGTATCAGTACATGAGAGGAAGCGTTCTCGATGGACGTTTTTGTCGAAGAACCAAGGGAAGTCGTGAGAAGGTCTTTTAGAAAGGCTACGAATCAGAGTTCTCTGTAGATTTGCACCGGCATTCAACCCAAGAAAGGTGGGATGAACTCTAACATATTACCAATATTTATGCTAAATAGCATTCTGGCGCAATTCTAGAAAGATGGCGGATGTGTTGAAACAGCCTCGAGCTCTTCAACTCTGTGGAGACAGTCGCTTTCGTGAAGGAAGCAAGAAAGAGAAAGAAAAAGCTAGAGAAAGGGAAGAAGGGAACGAGAAAGTTAGATAGGATACAACCTGATCCACTGAAAGGGAATGTACACGAGAGCTACTGGCGGGTGTAACAGGCATAATGCCAAACTATAAAATGATTTATTTTTCCTCCCTTTTGGAGATCTTTTTGGTGGCCCACCCGTATTAGACACGGAGCAGCCTCTCGCTTTATTCCGAGCAACTAACTCTAGCTACAAAGAGCTATATGCCTACGGACACTGTACATTGGCGGCTTAACAGGCGTACATAAACAGCTTCACAGATGTCTACAGACCTGTCCAACGTATTCTGTGGTTAGCTGGCTGGACAAAGCCTTTAGTAAGCACCGGCGTGGCCGAATCGCGCTTTGGTTTTTACATATATGCCTGCTACGTTATAATTAGCAAACATAGATATACATATATATATAATCACCAGGCACAACTAAAGTCTGCTCCTAGGTGAACATGTCTTACACGCAATCGCTATTACTGGTCGCATAAGACTAACACGTGTCGGCGGTCAACCTGGGAGCCAGAAAGCTCATTGGAAACAAACAGCTCAATGGAACTCCAGCCGTTTACGGTCGAGAAACCCTTAACGAGGAAAAAGGGCGCCCTCGAGCCCAGCTCTAAAAGGAACATCGAAGAGGAGAAAAAAAGAGGAAGCAAGGGGGAGAAGCTTTGTTCATCATCTATGCATATTTAAGGTCGGTAGCAAGGCGGAAGCGGTCGAGAGAGAAATTACTCGCTTGATGTAACTCTGTTCCCTTTTCTGGTATCGGCGAACGCATAGAGACGAATGATTGGAGTCCAGAAGGAGAATAAATTCAAAATATGTGATAAATCAAAGCTGTCCGTTCTCCTGTTCAGCAAAATCAAAGCAGATAGAAGGCCGATTCTAGTGCAAATTCAGTGACTGAACGAAAAATAAGTGACCAATATTGGTGTGACGACAAGGCCGACCGCAGACGTGAAAGCTTCCCTTTGAGTTCGAATTCATATCTCTGCCAAAGACGACGTTGACCTACACTGGTCTTAGAATTAGCGTTAATTCATCCGAAAAAGGGATGGGCGGATCTATAAAGGAAGTACTAGAAGACGGACTGTGGAGGCCGTCGCATAGACCTGTGTACAGATTCTACCGAGAAAATGAGGCATAATGATACAATGATCCGCACAAATAGAACCCGAATCTTATTTGGTTGATAACGTGTTCTTCATGTTCAAAATGTACATTCTAAATATTAGACGCTATTTGCATATATTCTATGCATTTTTCTATACCGGTATATTCTACCGTGCGTCCTAGTATCTGGTGGGACAATACGTTGCCCCGCATTAACGAGTAACTGTTCGAAGCGCACAAGCCGATCCTTTCAATTGACACACGCGTTACGCCTGTCTCACTACGATGGTAAATACAGTGACAAAGATTTGCCAATGCAACAAACTGAAATTGCACTGTGGCATATGAACAGGTCTAATACACCAGCTGACTGCTCAACACGACATCGATAGTTGTTTCGCTACATTCGACGTTGCCATTCAATTTATGTAATGTCTATTAGGGCAGCTTTGTGTGTCGAGAAGACTCGCCCGCCTTGCCTGAACAACACCGCTCGAGACGAGATTCTCCAGTGATATCCCATATACATTGCTGTGTGCCAATTTTCCATTGTCCAGCAACATGATGATCGGACGATCATTAGGAGACCCTTATATTGCCTTAGGCTTCGCTCCCATTACCAAACAAGTCCACCAACAGCTACGCAGCCGCCTGTTTGTGGAGGTATTGCACTCGGTCGAACGTCGGCGACTAGTGCTATGTTTTCATTTCTGTCTACGGGCGCAAGAAGCCTCAGATGTCCTATGGTAAGTGCAGACGTTTGTTATCGAATCATAATCCACTCTATGTAAGATCACTCGACGTTTCGGGTTTTTATTTTGTCCTATCACAATCTCTCTTCGCTAATGTCTGCTGGCCGCTACTCTCATCCTTTACCAGGATTCTGGCCGCTGAGCCGCGCCGTTAGCCCAAACGGTGAGCTATCGCGATGTGATTCTCAGCTAAGCTTGCGGTTCGTTCCCTCGTGCGCCCTTTCGTCTAAGAAGGTGCATTAGAGCTGGCTGCAGCCTCACGAACCCAGCGAAACCGTTTGATGTTATTGCTCTTGTCAGTCACCCCCTAGACTAAATTAGAAGTTTTGTGTTTCTCATTTGAAAGTGTCACTTGAATCTTGTGGATGTTGTATATAGACTACAGTTCCGAAGCTTTTTCTTTCTTTATATATATATATATATATATATATATATACATACACGCCACGCAACACGTTTGCAATTTACTAGTATCCTGCTATCAGCTAACCTTTTACTTTACCTTCTAAATTCGTTTAAAGTAAGTGACGGATCTGCCAATAGAACAGTAAAACGTACTCCCCGGCTCGACCGGGACACGCGTCGATCAGCGCCGACTGCTGTTAGTAATGCCCTTCTCTACTGTGTCACGCGACCTGCTGAACAGGCATGACTCGACAATGTGCCAAGACAGTAAACGGTTTTCCTGTAGTTAGGAGGTTTTATCGAAAGTCTTAGCCATGGTGAGGTGTCGGGTCCAGGCAGCTGCGAACGAAGGAACGCACATGGAATATCGTCGGTAAATGCAGGCCATGGTGTTTTTCGTCCTATCGTATCGATAGTCCCGTAATCCTCCGTTCGATGTGTGCATTAACGCTGCTTCGCTTTTCGCTGGATGCGGAACGCCTCGAAAGTTAATGGGCGATGTTCCCCATATGATTGTGAGACCCTATCGGCTCTGGCTCGCGCTACCCATCGCGAAGTCAGCTCGTCAGCGAACAGCTAGCTTGTACCGTACATATTCCTTGACTTTGTAGGACACCGGCTGCAGTTCATTCTAATGAATGGAATGTCGTTGAGAGAACTCCTCCTACCGGTTCGGCCGTTCGAGTCTGTCTCGGCGATTTGTCATGTCGCCGAGAACGAAAGCATACGGAGGATCGTTAATGAGCCAGCACCGCTCGGGTTCGCCAGTCGACTGCGAGAAGCTAGAACGGTGATACAGGGATGAGACATTCTCTTTAGTGACAGTTTTTCCCTTCACCGTGATTACATCTCTAGTTGAAAAAACAACACCCGCGTGCTGGCGAAGGTAAATGAGCGGAAAGACGGAGCCGTTCGTTGTCCGGCCCCCCCCTGAAGCCGAGACGGACTTGGACGGCTCGAGATGGCGATGGTGATGATTTAGGACAAATAGCGACTGAAATGATCATTCAGACATCAAGAATTAATACAATCAATTGATGAATGCGTATTTTTGAATACATCATAAGAACATGAAGAGTAGTATTTCCTTTCAAAAAATCAATATATTTATGGAATGAGCGAAGTTTCAGCACTAATTAATAACTCTGGAAGTTATGACGTTACGATGCATGATACTCGTGCATATTTTTCAGGCGTTTCGATGAATCCTTGAATCGGTATTTACAATATCATGAAAATTACAATTATAATGTTGACCTGGTATATATATATATATATATATATATATATATATATTGTAAATGGATGTATATGTGTATATTCAGTTTTTTAGGTGAAAACTAATAAACGAAATGTGCCTTACAGGGTATTACAGTCACGGTATTACTTGTATACTACCATCAGTAAGCGACGCAATAAAGCCTTCCTGCTCATGCTAATTCGACTCAGGGACTCAGAAATCTTTCAGTGTCAATCCTATAAGGTAGCGTACCAACGAGGTACGGCGCCACATTGTACATAATACGTGCAAATAGTTTAGCAAATTGACAAAATCCTCCTTCCACATTGGTGCCCCTAGGATTAGAAAAGTAATTAGTAGTCGCCCAGTAGCCAGGTCAATTAAGCTCTGATAGCTCACGCATTGCTCATATACTTGGACACACTCAGAACGTCATGTGCATGCTATGGGCTTTGTTGAACAAAGTTCTGATGTCGTCTAGCCGATGTAACACAATTGGATCACACACCATATTACTTAAGCACTATCCATCACGGAACGGAAAACGCGTAGCAGCAGGACTGCTGTAATTTGTCAACCGCCAATGCTTTCTATCTACGCACTAGTGAGTCTGCGCTCAAATTTGACACAAAGTGTTGCTGACATGCATGTACCTACGTTCCGCTAGCTACCGATAAATTAAGTCGTACCGCAAATAACTTCGATATTCGGTGCTAAACGAAACGCTATGCCAAGTCGCGTCTGAACTGAGTTAGGCTGATAGTGTCGAGCGGAAGTCTAGCGAATGGCTTATTGCGGAAGTGCGTAATGGCGGGCTTTCCAAGCGCCGCTTAAAGCAAAGTTGCTGCCACAGCTGAACGGTGAAAGGTCATCAGTGTCTGTTGTACTTCCGTGCGACGGCCAGCGTATACACAGCGGATCGAGGATGAAGACTATGTCAGATACGAACTTAGGCCACCTGTATTCGTATCGGGCACTAAATGTGATAATCCGACACTTTCTGTGTACATGTACGCGTTTAAGCGGCTTAACGACACGAATAGGTAAACAATTACCACAACCAATTATGTTACTAATTATGTAAAAGGCCAATTATGTTAAAATGAGGACTAACCGAAAGTATATGAGTCGCGCCAGCGCACTTTTCGAAGCCACACGAACAAAAAACTGTGCATATTAGACCTGAAAACTGTTTATGTGTGAGGGACCGCACCATCGACTATTCCGTTGTATAACCCTTGCCCGATTGTACATGATACGGCATGTTTGAAGCTTGATATGTGAAATCTTCATTGGCGTGTTACGCAGATCCCCAAGAAATGAGTATGCAGATCTGGTGGATTTCCACAGTGTAACTACCTATATTTTCAACGTGAACCTCCTATAGTAGCAGCATCTCGTATATGAACAAGGCGCGCTCTGTTATTTGTCTGTACAGAAAGGGACTACATATAACGAGGCAACCCGCGGTAGCTTTCTTTCTTCAGTTGATTCTATCTCGGCTCGTGTTTGATTAGCGCATCATTTACGAAAGGAATCGTTCCGAATTAGGGTTAGCTTACCACGTACACTGTTAGGGCGTCTTTTAAATTGGTTAACCTTTAAGCCTGCTAAAGAATTCACTTTCAGAGACCCCGAGGTCAGCTCTAACGCACTTATGACCAAACCGGTATCACCTCTGTTCGCCGGTGGACACTTACGGTGCCACAGCAGTTTGAGCAGTGATAACCAACACTTGTACAAAAATAAATACAGTAATTTATTTCACAAAATTACTAAAGTTCGAGGACTAGAGGTAGGGCAGGGTCAGGTTAGAAGTTGTTGCTCATACGATATGTACAATTGAGCAGGAGGACTTAACATGGATGGCCGCGTTTGCGTGGCTGCAAACGAAGAACACAAGAGAAAACGCGTTAATTTATTACACGTAGGTGCTGCAATCTCAGCTGTCGGCGACGCTGTACCTCGCTCGCATCTAGTTCCATCCATTGTTGCTGGCCTTCGCCCCACCCTTGCCATGGTGTTGTTCGGCTGCACCTCCGGCACCGTGCTGGCGGGCCGCCTCTTCACCCGTGGGCGCCGAAGATTCGAAGATTGCGTCGGCCGGGTTCTTCGATTCGGTGCCGAGTTCGTTAGTGACGATCTTTGCGTGGAAGCCGTTCTCGTCGGCGTGGTACTCGACCTTACGCATCGTTCCGTCAGCCAGCTGAATCATGTAGTGGCCACGGACCATGTTCCCGTCGAAGGTCTGGCTATGGCCGTGCGAGCCTTCGGGATCCTCAGCAGTGTAGCTGAACTCGTATGGCTGAGGTGGTCCGTAGCTTTCTTCACCTCCGCCGTGACCTCCGTAGCCGCCGGGGGGTGATGCCACGGTGAGGCCTACAAAGGCGCTTAGCGCCACAGCGAGAGGGAAGGTGGCACGCTGAAGAAACAAACGGGGCGATAACCGCCTTGAGTTAATGATCAAGCCTAATCGGTCTGCGATAATAGTTGAGCGAATAACAAAAATGCAAGGTCGAGATTCCGTTAATGTGCCTGACGAATTCCTTTATTGTTAACCTCTTTATCTGTGTCCGTACCGTGTGTAATAGAGAAGCGCTATTCCTGGACTATGCATGTACGTGAATACATTTGTTCTGAAACAAAAGCTAATTATGACTACGGAGAGAAAAAACCCGTAACAGATCTAGGCCCTGTTTTACTCTAAGGCGAATACAAGCAACCGACGAACTCCAGTCCGAGATAATTGGAGATTGTTTGAACACACGCTGGCCTTTCATATCTGACAATTGCATAACACAGTCCTCGCTGTGAGTGACTTTAAGTTATCCATTAAACCTCACGCATGATTTGCCATCTTCTCGACTACCTTCGATTCACACGCAGAGTCACCCTACCATCACTAGAAAAGGCTACAGTGCAATGATTTATCTCCGACTAGATCACCTATGAAATAACACCAGTGTCCTTCGCTCCTACTCCGAGCACATCCGACATCAACTGTAACTCTGGAAATTTGAGATACCGAAAGACCGCCGGGTGCGGTCCTGCTCCAGCACAAGCTCGTATACACACCATAATTTCGTTCGTGTTCGACTGCGATTGTTGATGATATATGAAACTCGTGTGAGGTGTGTTGTGTCCGGACATGCGTTTTTATCACGGGACATCACCCTCTCGCCAACTGTTTGGATGTCCAGTGAGAGCCATCTTCTGCTTCGAAGACACCTTCGCCCCTGTCGGCCATATAACGATTCGGAAAGCCCTAGCCTGCTTTGCCTTGCTTTGTACATCCTACTTTTAACTCCCATCTCCTTCTTCACCACCACCCCGATATGCTACCCCACGTCGAACATTAACGAGGCGAAGTGCTTGGTGGTACAATACCCCCGCAGGCCGTGCAGCAGCAAGCGGTCATCGGGGCTCTGCGACCAGCCGCTTAACAGCTAGGTCAAAATTGAGACCGACCAATTGGCCCATTGACTTATTAATCTGCAAATTTCGATGCATCAGCGTCGACCGCATCGTCAGTGAAGATCAAGTCATTTACAACACGTCTGCAACCTCCTGGCGAATGCCGCGATACGGCGGTTATTTGACCTTGCTCTTGGTACTTCAGAAGAAAATCAGCAAAAACAAAAAACAACACAGCCGATAGATGCGTTCCCGGTTGCTGCTGCGGCTGACAAAAACCTTTGAAGCTCTAGCTACAGTATTTGTTAATTGTAGACCAATTATATGCTTGGAAGGCAGTAGCTTGCGACTAAAATGATGATTATTGTTAACACGACTCGTATTATTGCGGTTGCGATGATAGGGCGACGGTAATAGCATATGGCATTGATGCTTTGCTTGTTGTTGTTGATGATGTTTGCACGAAGGCATAATTTTACATTGTAGTTCGTTTTTCTCCTTATCACGTTTTAATAAATTAGCATGAAGCAGTCGACGTGATAGGATATAATTGAAGTCGTTTATTCGAAATGGGAACTCGAAAGTTCAGGCTCCCTTGAACACAGATGCAACTCGTCATTGTTTTTCATTAAATGTTTGCTTCTTCGATGTCGATACAGCGCGGATTCGGCAGCACGATTTCGCTTTTATGATACATAACAAGAACAACAAGATATAATCAGAGTCTGAAATGAAAATTCTGCTGTTTGGATGTGCTTAGAGCATACTTTGCGCACACACTCAAGAAAGCAGTTCTGTCGACGAAAGAACGATTTTTTTACGTACTAAAATTCCTCCTCGTTTTTCTAAAATTAGCCCTGCTGGATGCATTGCAGGCGAAACTGCATTGGTCCATAAACAGTCAAAGTCGACGCGGGGGCGACATCGATCAGAATAACATTGGTTAACTTCATCAAGTCATTTGCTCCCATTTTATACTGGGTTGTCTAAATGTGGCCGTAAAAGGCCACCACAGAAGAGTCTGAGGAAATATCTATTGAAGAAATGGAGACATATGTTTTAGCAATCGCATACTTTGCTCTAGAGTGCCACCCAAGGCGATCTTCGCGTCTATCTAAGATCCACAAGCACCAGGAACTTACTCAAAATCCACACACAAACCGACAAGCTTTAAACGCATCTGTCAATGATCGCCTATTCTGTCGTACAATCGGGCCATATGAAAATCTGTTTTCAGGTGATGCAAGTGGCGCGAGGGTCCTCAAGGCCATATTTTCGCTTGAAAATAGGTATGAACATTCAAATTCTCCGTAAGTGTATGCTATTATTTCTGGCCACATTTACTACAATGGGAGTTTTCATATGTAGCTTTATGTATTATCAGCTTTGAGTTTGAGATATGCGGCAGTATCCGCTAGAGAAGACAAGGAGTTGAACAAATTATATCGCGAATACAGAAATTTACTTGGCTAAATGGACGAGGTGGAAAAGGTGTCATCTCAGCTACTCCCGCACCCGATCTACCCCGCAGAACTCCTACGGCCAATATCTAGAGATTCATGAAATGTTTCTTCCTGAATGATTTTGCACGCCACAAAGCTTCTAATGCGTCTCGATAACTTCATAGCACTTTACAGCTCATCATGAATGATGCATGTTGACGCTCGATATTATAATTGAAATTTTGTAAAAAAACGGAAAAGACCCGACACACGAATGGCATTGTATTCGTACTTCTATAATTACATCCCGCGGGTCCTTTCGTAAACTGTTAAGTCGAGGTTCTTAATACAAGACAAGCAAGCAGCAAGTACAATCGTCAGCAGAGAAAAAGAGAATAGGGGAAGGAGAAAAACCAAAATGAGAACCTACGAAATAGCACGAACTATGACATCTCGATGCGACGACAAAGAGAAAAACATGTCCAAATAGAACGTATTGTTCTAGGCCATTGAGGCAAAATAAGTCATACCGAAGCATAAGAATTTTTCAATAAGGTAAGAAGAAAAATTAGAATACGAAGAAGTATATGAACTAAACAAAAGACTGCGTATGTGGAATAAATAGCCGGAAAATAATACTATCGCAAAGGGTACACCACCGACGTAGAAAGTGACAGGCACAATATGATAAGTTCGATGGTACAACGTATACGATATGCACTGCTCAACTAGTTTTATTCCTACTTTTGTAAAATGATTACTACTAATATACTAAATTAGTAAATAAAACAAATATTTAAACGTGGTTACTGCTATACCGCCCTCTCGATGTGTATTTACTGGTGAAGCAACTTCAGCCGTGAATAAATTCTATATTGCGCAGTTTCGTCGATATGAAAACGGTGCAGATGTCCTATATTCAAATGATAACGCATCATTGGAGCCCTCGAGGACAAATTTTCCGGAGCTGCTTTTCATTTTCTCATCGAGTTCACTGAAGCGCATAAAGCGCTAGTCCGTCTGCACGTGAATACTCTACCAAGCCACATTTGGCGGGACACAAGTTGGAGGACGAATAATTAAATGTAAACGTTTTGTTAGCTTTGCTTGCCCGATGTTCAGATGTATATCATTTGGATCACACAAATGGTCATTTTAATATCGACGTAATGCAGGATTACTCCAAGACCGAGCTGTAGCAGGAATAGGAGATTTAACATGGATAGTCACGTGGCATAAGATATGATGGTTTTTTTTTCAATAACGAAAAAAAGGCTTATTTTTAGGGAAATGCCTTAGGTTTTATATTTCACATTAAATTATTCTATTTCAACATATACAAGTAGGTGCATACACACCAAAAAAACAATATATAGTTTATTTTGAAACAATACGGAGAAGTTGAAGTGTCGAAATCAAATTAGCTATGCAACTTTTTGCAGAAAACCCGCCAACTTTAGTATACGGATCACATAGTGCCAATTGTCACACATACTTGATTGAACGAAATTTATTATCAGAAGTATTATTTGAATGTACTATTCGGGGACTTGTCATGATACGTTATGTACAAAATGCCCTGCCAAACTTGGTTCTTTGAAAGGCGAAAAACTTAGTCTGGTGGCCCAAAAGTTCGCTCCCACATAGAAGATGTATCACACTAGTAGCTTTTCGCCATTTAAATATAGTTTTTTTGAGACGGCCACTCCACAAAAAATCGTTCCGATTTTTCTAGCTCAAAATTGCATAATTGCCCTTTGTCGATCCGAAGGCGACTCAACCGTTTAGCGCGATATCTTTGTGCCGGTTCAACAGCAGCAGCGGCCCAAGGCAATATCTTGTCCAAATATTTCGATTTCACCTCTAAAGTAACGTCATCTACCCGATGCAACCGGTGAAATAATGTGCTTCAATCCAATTAGGACTAGTGGCACGTATCCAGTTCAGTTTTAGAAAGAAAGCAACGCACAATTAGGCCTTTAATGCACCCGCCCCTTTCTATATTTTTCGACATATATATAGGTGCGTGTAAATGTGTGTGCGTGTGTTTACCAAATTTCTCGATATCCATCTTTTCTCGATGCAGATCGAGGTCATTTTATTTTACATCTGGCGTTGTAATTAAATGATGCTACCCTTCCACGTCATTTCGTCACGTCAATTACAGCAGTCAGCTACCTTTATTGCTAACAAGTATGAGCCCAGCAAGAACGGCCACTGCACTTTTACTTTTCAAAATATTTCTAAGACGTGTGACGCTGTTGACCAACCTTTGCTTCAGCGTCGACTTTTGCCGCCTAAAAGGCAGGGAGACCGCGTGCCGCCGATGTTTACGCCGGTGCATCCCGTAAGCCTGTTACATCGTTAATTTTTCTTATTAAAGCTGGCCGCGCACTCGAGCTGCGCTGACTGACGCGGAATCGGCGTTTAGTTAGGAAATCCAATAGTTTCTTGCTCGTGGCCGAAGCTCATATCGACCCGCGTGAGCCGGTTGATTGCTCGTGTCGACCAGCGCCAAGCGGTTGACGAAATTTCGTTCATTCCAGCACCGGGTCACAAGCACACACGCCAATCCGCGAGAGGTTATAGGTCGCTTTCCTGGCGTGGACCCATAATGAGATCATTGCCTTTATCAATTCGCGCGTCAATCTTCACCCCACGTCTCACCCACATATGACGAACATGACCGCTCTACCAACCGCGCTGGCTGGCAACGGGCAGAAGAACTGGACTCACCGACAAGCTCCAAATAACGAAAAGGGAGCCACCTATCCATATGGTGTAGACCACCACGTAAAAGCTCAAAGGTGGATGCAAGGTACTTCTCGGCGCTGTTTGTGCTACACGCTTACGGTTGTGCCATCAAATACGTAGATCATTGCACACCGCCCGCCCTCGCTAAAACCTCAAAACAAAATGAGGACCAGTAATACCTCCGACAAAATGGTGGCATATCTATGTCGTGCGTATCTGAAAGAGCCATTGTTCTAACCATCCACTCATCAGACTCATCGAACTCCCTTGGTCCGAAAGATTATTAAGCCACATCAGAATAACGGCCAAGGACTGCTCCTACAAAAGCGCCGATCCAAAAGCAACTACCACTGTCCGCCAGAACATTGTCGAATATCGAGGACGTACAGTGATTAGTTGGAGGGCACCCGAACACCACAAAAGTAAAAAGACAAACAGAAAGTGTTCAGATTTCTTGGTACAACGCGTCTTCTTAGCGTAACTGCCATTAGCATAACCATCAAGGGGTCGTTCGTGTAACTGCACACAATGATGCTCGAAATTCGTTCATAAATGAACGAACGTGATCCAACCGAATCGAGCATAGTTCGATGGAAGCTACTCCAGTTAGGCTGTTTTCGCCGGGAGCTGGGTGAATAATATCGGAACACAGTTATGCGAAATTGTGAGCGCTAGTTACATCCAGGCAGTACACAGACGATTCACTTGTCCTATGCAGTCAGTATGTGGCACTAAATTGAGATGTCGTGACGACCTCTTGATGGTCACGTTTAGTAATTTTCGCTTTTCTGATTGAGAGACGAACCGTAGAAGAATTAATTTCTAGATCGCCTTCTTGGCACCCCAGTAGCAAAGAAACGAGGACAAGATATATATATATATATATATATATATATATA